>CAJHQP010001422.1:0-116238 GCA_905132765.1 Moricandia arvensis | reverse complement strand
GCCAAGTTAAAGTTGTGGAGGAAAAATGTGTAGTGCTTGAGAGATCAAACCAAAATTTGCATTCCGAGCTGGATGGTCTATTGGAGAAACTGGGGAATCAAAGTCATGAGCTCACGGAGAAACAGGAAGAGATGGGAAAGTTGTGGACTACTGTACAAGAAGAACACTTGCGTTTCATGGAGGCTGAGACCGCCTTTCAAACCCTGCAGCAGTTGCACTCTCAGTCTCTGGAGGAGCTAAGCACTTTGGCATTGGAACTTCAAAACAGGTCTCAGATCCTTAAAGATATGGAGGCCCGTAACAATGGTTTACAAGAGGAAGTACAGGAAGCCAAAGACGAGAACAAATGCCTCAGTGAGCTCAATATCTCTTCGGCTGCGTCCATTAAAATTTTGCAAGAGGAGGTCTCAATATTACGGGAGAAAATACAGGAACTTGAAGCCGAAGTTGAACTGAGAGTGGACCAGAGAAATGCTTTGCAGCAAGAAATTTACTGTCTTAAAGAGGAGTTAAGTCAGATAGGGAAGAAACACCAGTCCATGGTAGAACAGGTGGAGTTGGCTGGTTTACATCCAGAAGGCTTTGGATCTTCTATCAGAGGGTTGCAGGAGGAGAACTCAAGGCTAAAGGAAATAAAGGAACGAGAAAGCATTGAAAAGACTGCCCTGCTTGAGAAGTTAGAGTTGATGGAAAATCTTGTTCAGAAAAACCTTCTTCTGGAGAACTCCATATTAGTTTTGAATGGTGAGCTGGAAACAATCAGAGGAAAGCTGAAGACATTGGAGGAAGCTTGTGCGTCACTTGCAGAAGAGAAATCAGGCCTTCATTCTGAGAAGGACATGTTGATTTCCCGGTTGCAAAGTGCTACAGAAAACAGCAAGAAACTCTCTGAGGAAAATAGGTTACTGGAGAATTCTCTTTTTGATGCCAATGCAGAGCTTGAAGAACTCAAGTCGAATTTGAAAAGCCTAGAAGACTCATGCCATTTGCTGAATGATGACAAGTCCAGTTTAGTAAATGAAAGAGACAGCTTACTCTCTCATATGGATATAATGAGAAAAAGCATTGAAGATCTGGAGAAAGAACAAGCAGAGTTAAAAGTGAAGGTTTTGGAATTAGCTACCGAGAGGGAATCTTCTCTGCGAAAAATTGAAGAGTTGGGAGTGTCTTTAGATGCCAAGGACCGTGACTATGCTAGTTTTGTGCAATTGTCCGAGGGTCAGATGAATGGCATGAAATCAAAGATCCACCATCTTCAAGATGAAAATCAACGCCAGGAGAGAGAGTATCAAGTGGAACTGGATCGAGCTAATGATGCTCACGTTGAGATTATTGTTCTGCAGAAATGTTTGCAGGATTGGCTTGAGAAGAGCTCCTCTCTCGTTGCTGAGAATCAGAATATCAGAAAGGCCTCTCAACTGTTGGAAAATCTAGTCTCTGAACTAGAACAGGAAAATATTGGGAAACAAGTGCAGATTGAGTCTTCGATTAACTGCATTAAAATACTGAGAGCGGGGATCTTCCAGGTATTAATGAAGCTTGAAGTAATCCCAGGTATAGATTCTGGTGATGAGAACTCGCAAGACCAGAAAAATATGCATGACATATTGAGTAGACTTGATGAGATGCAAACTATGCTTCTGAAGATTCAGAATGAAAACCAGCAGTACGCTATTGAGAACCTGGTCCTTGTTGAATTTCTTCGGCAACTGAAATCAGAAGCTGTTGGCATTGCAGCAGGGAAGAAACTCCTTGAGAAAGAACTTGAATCTCAGCGATGCCAGCTCTCCCTTTCGCAGGATGAGATTCAGAAACTTAGCTACATGAACGGAGAATTGACAACAAAAGTTAACCATGGAGTCAACAGAGAAGAAGTCTTGAAGGTGGAAATTGAGGATTTGCAGACGCAAGTCTTGAAACTTCGAAATGACTACACCATTTTGCAGGGGGGAGAATTACAAAACTTTGGACGAGAAAGTGTACTTGAGAAAGTCTACACTGCGGTTGGAGGAGGAGAAACGTGAACTAGAAGAGGATATCTCTTTGCTTCTTTCCGAGACTCTATACCAAAGCAATCTGATTCTTCTTTTGGAGGATGTTGTTCTGGAAAAACTTTCAGGGGCAGTGAAGCTAAACGAGGATTTGGAAAGGCTCAGTTTTGTTAAGTGTAAGCTCGAGGAAGAGGGAAGGGAGGTTGGTGATAAGTTGAAATCTACAGAAACTGAGAACCTGCAGCTTAAAGGTTTGCTAGAGAAAACAGACGCTGAACTTTCTAGTGTGAAGGATCAATTGGTTCATAAGGAGAAAGAGCTTCTAGAAGCTATGCTGATAATATCCATCGTGCAAAATGAAAAATCTGAATTATCTAAGGCAATGGAGGATTTAGAATGTAAATACAAGGAAACTAAAGCAATAGAAGAAGACAAAGATACGCAGGTTTTGAAACTCCGAGAAGACTACGATGAGCAGATTAAGAAGACTGGTCATGCAAACGAAACTAATCTGAAACTGGAAGCTGAACTCGAAGGATTCAAAGTGGAGAAGGAAAAGCTGAACCAGGAACTTTCCAAAGAGAAGAATGAGGTTGAACTATGGGAGTCTCAAGCTTCAACATTGTTTGGAGATTTGCAGATTTCAGTTGTTCGTGAAACATTGCTTGAAGGTTTGATCCATGAGCTAGCGGAAGCCTACAAGAGCCTTGAAGAGAGAAGCACATTAAAAGACGTGGAGGTTGACCAGCTTAGAGGAAGAGTGAACAACTTGGAGGATGCTAACAAAGGACAAAACGATCTTGTGAGTAAATACTCCCAAGTTATTATCTTGTTGAAGGAGAGCATAGAGTCTCTGGAATCAAATATTGCCATGTTTCACGAGTTCGAGAATCAACCAACCAAGGTATGTTATCATAGCAAAACTCTGCGTCTAAAATAGAACACTTGAATTGATCGTATGAAGAGTTTATATAGCTTTATCGTAGACCTAAGTCATCAAGCCATTGATGTTTGAACTGATGTTGCATCTGTTTTTGTGGGAGAAGTAACCGATCTTTTGTGGGTATCTCATGCCAGGACACTGTTTCAATGGTGGATAACAACGAGGGAGTCTTAGAGTTGAAAGAAATGTGTTTAAGGATCAAAGCTATCGAAGAGGCGGTAACCGAAAAGCTTGCAGTGCAAGAACTAAAAACAGCAAGCAGAAGTGGAAGTCTGCGGAAACAGAACCATGAAATCTATCCAGAGGAAACGGAAATGATGACGAAAGATATCTTACTCGACCAGGTTTCTGATTGCTCACCATATGGGATTAGTAAGAGAGACATTCTGAAGATAGAAGAGGTAAAGCCAAAACGCCCTCAGAAAGGTAAATCCATGTCTGAAGAGTCACTGGTTGTGGACAAACTAGAGGTCTCCGACAGGTTCACGGATCCAAACAAAGAAGCAAACAAGAGGAAAGTTCTCGAGAGACTTGATTCAGATTTAGAGAAGCTCTCAAATCTTCATGTAGCCGTAGAAGATTTAAAAACCAAAGTGGAGAGAAGCGGGAAAGGAGAAGAAGACGAGTATGAAACAGTTAAGGGACAGATCAATGAAGCAGAGGAAGCCTTAGGGAAACTTTTAAGCATCAACAAGAAACTGGTGACAAAAGTAGTAAACGGATTTGAGATATCAGATGGAAGCAAGTCATCAATGGATCTTGATGAGGATGAGAGAAGCAGAAGGAGGCGAATATCAGAACAAGCCAGAAGAGGATCAGAGAAGATTGGGAGGTTGCAGCTGGAGATACAGAGGTTACAGTTTTTGTTACTGAAGCTTGAAGGAGAAAGAGAGGATCGAGCAAAAGCTAAGGTGCCTGATAGTAAAACAAAGCCTCTTCTTAAGGACTATATCTATGGTGGAGTGAGAGGTGAGAGGCGGAAGAGGATGAAAAAGAGGTTAGCGTTTTGTGGGTGTGTGCAACGACCACCTCCATCTCCTTGATCGTTTTGAAACTAGTACTTGTCCCAAGGAGAAGCATTTATAATAATATTCCTGTGAATGTAACTATGTGAGTTTAAGTTTAACATATGAATGAGAAACAACTTTGTGGTAATATAATGTGTTTGCGTTTGGAAGATTAAAAAGAAAATATGTTTACTGCATTTGGCTTCAATTTCATTTTGTATTAGTCCAGAGTTTTTCAGCATTTCAGGCACACGCAGCACCATTAACACACTTTGATTCGGTTCGGTGTTTGAAGTCTTATTTGCGTATTTATAAAAATCTAGCTATGTTTAATTGGATCTTTATAAGTTCGGTGACAAATTCAAAAATCCAAATACCTTAAAATCTTCAAATTCAAAAATAAAATTATGTAGAATATAGAAATTTGAATAATGTATGAAAATATCTAAAATTAACATAGAATTTTAGGTTAATTAAGATATTTGAATAGATAATCAGTGAGTATTTAACTTTATTTTCGGTGTTTACTTTTGACTATTATTTGATATTCAAATATTTAGGATAATTGAAATTAGTCGTAATTTCAGAATCACTATAGCAATTATAATTCTTTTTACTATTATATATTGCATGAACCAGACAAATGAACTATAAATATTATATTGTTAAGAAAACTAGTAGCAAGAACTTGATTTATCTTTATTGACCAAGTTTTACCTTTTTTATTTCTACATATATATACTTCTTTTTTCACCAAATTATTTTATCTTTATTTGATGACTATTTACCTCCACTTCTTTTTTTTTTTTGCTTGTTTAATAAGGTGACATCAACATTTCATTTTTAAAATACCTAAAGCCACAATTTGCTCACAATATCATATATAAGCTCTATTTAAAAAAAAAACAACATGGTCCTACGTTTCCTTTATTTATAAGCTAATATAATAGCTCAGAATACACACTATATAGAGAAAATTAATATAAAAAAACAGAGCAATCACACTGGACTTTTATATTTTATAATTGAAAATTTCAAAACTGGATAGTTGTAGTTGTATGTTCTAAACATTGTTCTCCGTGACCTAGCAACCATAAGGAAATTGAATTATGGAATTAATACATAGTATTTTATTTTTGCAAACACATACACTTTTTCTTAAAGAAAAATTTTTTTTTTGGTCACTAGTGTTTTTTTTTGTAGTATTAGGTAGGACTTATCAGTTGCACCAAAAATAACATTGACTTTGTGTTTTAGTAAAACATAAAAGTTATTTGATTGAAATTAGACATACATATGCCAATGTATATCATCTAAAAGCATGCTTGTTTTCTAATTTGAATAAGTAAGAAAGTATATTATTCTAAAGAAAGAACAAAACGTCAACCTTTGCTACTTTCACAAGTTTTCGATTCCGATTCCGGTTTCAAAGCAGAAAACAACCGCTTGATAAAGTTTTTGTGTAATATGTGTGTCTGATTACTTGTATCTAATCAATAAGAAAGTGTGTTATTCTAAAGAAAGAACAACAAGTCAACCTT
Source organism: Moricandia arvensis (assembly GCA_905132765.1). NCBI lineage: Eukaryota > Viridiplantae > Streptophyta > Magnoliopsida > Brassicales > Brassicaceae > Moricandia > Moricandia arvensis. The sequence continues at coordinate 110,756 of CAJHQP010001422.1, read as the reverse complement.
TGCTACTTTCATGTATTAGATATCAAAGTGTGCTTATATGTTCTTATATCTTGACTTGGCTTATTGTCTGCGCCATCTCTACATAAATTTGGAGTCTCAAAACTCAATAAGGTCAAAATATAAATTAGTATAAATTATAGTGAGTACATAATAGTAGGAAACTAGAACAAGAGGGCTAATAAAGTAACAAAACTGAAAACTACAACAAGAGAGTAACAAGGCATGAAGTAAGCATGTTAAATCCGTATTCCGGTCTAATTTATGTTTGGCTTTTACGTTTTTTTGGTATTTTGATTTTTAAGCCTAGTTGCGACAACTGTGTTTTTGATTGGCACCGTGGTAACCATGTGGCGTGCATCCACTAGGAATTAAATCTACGAATTCGTCAATTATGAATTGGATCAATTACCATATCGAAATCATATCTAATTTAATTTGATTTGGTTTATATATTTTTGTTTTTCAGTTTATTCAGCTTTATACCAAAAAAACATAAGTATAATCTTTATAACAAATTTTATTTTATACGATTAGAAATCAAGTTATAAAAACATATATATATATATATATATATTCCTTACTGTAACTTTTAAATATATTATTTTCTATTTTATTTAAATATTAAAATAAAAGTAAGAAATAGTAATGTCATAGTATTATTATATAACCATATTCTGGCACAAATAATGGTAAATAAAAATAAAGAATATATTTTATTTAATTTGTTGAAAATGAAAAAAATAAAATAACTCTTTAACTTAAAACAAAATAACAATTTATTAAACTTAATGTTTTAATTATGAATATCATATTACAAAAATATTTTATGTATATGTTATTAATTTTATTATAATATTTATATATAAGTATCGATTTTTGATTCATTCGGTTGAATCGATTATTATACCGAATCATATCAATATACTTTGTTTTTTTAAAATAACATATGTTTTGTTTATTCGGTACAATTAAATTTAAACTATTTTCTCAATTTTGGTTTGGTTTTGGTTTTAATTTAATACTCTAGCTCGCAGTCAACAAAGAAAAACAGCAGGAAGAAATTGAAAACTTCTAAAAAATCAAAACCATTAATTTAAATAAAATTAAAATCGTTTTTCTTTTCTCTGCTAAGCTCATTTTCTTCCTATTGTCAAAATCGGCTTTCTCAGTATCGTGCAAGGATTATTCAAAGTGTTTTGGATCTTACATCTTTCTGCTTCCCACGAAACCCTAATTCGAGACATTGTACTCAGCTCCAAATTGATCTGAACGAGTTTTCTTTTTCTTTCTTTAATTCAAATTCCTTTGGCGTCATTTTAGGATATATATTTGTTTTTTTTTTTGTTTTCTTCTAAGCGATGAGATGAGAGTTTTGGGTTGATTTTGAATCTGATCGACGACTCGACTCGACTCGGATCTGGGGGTGGTCTGCTCTCGTCGTCGGATGAAAGTGGACAACCATGAAATGGTCAACATTGCTTAAGGACATCAAGGAGAAGGTCGGTTTAGCTCAATCCCCTGACTCCTCTACCTCCGATGCGTTTCCCGTTGACCTAACTGCTCCTCCGTCTTCCTCCTCCCCTCCGTCTCTTACTTACGCCGGCGAGTCTTCTCGCAGTGACTTCAGCTCATCTCCTTCAAGGTATCCTCTCTACTCTTTTGCTTGATCTGGTTTGTGGTTTCACATTGTTGTTAGCTAGTTTAGATTGCTTTATAAGTGATCAACATCAACTAAAGTGGATAGTCTCTTTTAGATTGCTTTATAAATGATCAAGTAAGTGGATAGTCTCTTTTAGATTGCTTTATTTGCAACATTTGTGGTGCTAGATTTTGTGATATAAGATTTGATAAATAAGAGTCAGAGGCTGCTGCTACTTACATGTATAAATCATTTTCTTTGACAATAGTTAGTAGGAATAGTTAAATCAGTTTTATGATGGCCACAAGCTTGAATTGGACTCTGTAATTCTATTTACTGATTGCTGGAAAACAATTGATAATCTTCTTGAAAGCAGAGAACACCATGAGTTGGAACTGGAATTCAAGAGGTCATGGGAAGAGTTCCGTTCATCAAGCTCTGAAAAGGTTCTTACTTTGATATTCCATACTGATGATTTTCTATTTTTTTTTTTTTTCTTACCTGTAATCTTGGACCAGTTTCTCTTTTTGCATTTTCTATATCTTATCTGCCTACAAAAGACTAGCAAATAATTAATGGTAGTCGTTCTTATGTCACACAGGAGAAGGAAGCCGCCTTGAATCTCACCGTGGATACGTTTTGTAGATTAGTGAAGCGGAATGCTAATATAGATCAATTAGTTACAATGTAAGCTATTCTAAACTCTTTCTCCCACTCTGGTTGGATATACGTTGAAATGGGGTTTGTTGTTTCGAGAGAAAAAAAAGCATTTGCAAGAATTTAAAGTGTCTCCGATTCTTTACATCATTTGAATTACTATGGTGAAAATACGTTTCTCAACATGCATATTATTCCCCTGTCCAGCGGGTCCTTCTGTACTTCATATTCTAGGACCGTAGCTCAGATATTGTAATATCACCTATATTAGTAATTTATTTTGATTGCAGGTTAGTAGAAACACATATATTCTCTTTTGTCATCGGGAGAGCATTTGTGACAGATATTGAAAAGTTGAAGATCGGCAGCAAGACAAGGTCATTGGATGTAGAGAGAATATTAAGGTTCTTTTCAGATGTCACCAAGGTTTGCCTTTTTCTAAATATTGTGCATCTTGACATGCAAACCTCTCTTCTCTATTTTTAATACATGATTTCTTCTGCAGGAGGGATTTAGTCCTGGTGCGAACCTTTTGACTGCTGTTGAAGTACTTGTTTCTGGGGTAGTTTTTTTTACCTTTTCAGTTTACACACTCCATAAAAGCTGACAAAGCTCAATTTATCCAATATACTGGATTTTTTATGCGTTATTGTGTGTTCTTTTCAGCCAATCGATAAACAATCTCTACTAGATTCTGGGATATTCTGCTGTCTAGTACACGTTTTCAATGCGCTTCTAGCATATGATGAACTAAGCAAAAGTAAAACAACTGATTTGGAAGAGATATCAGAAGACAAAGATGCTGGATATAAAGTACTTCAGACTAGACGACTTGAGGTTCTGTTTCCATTGCTTTGTTTTGAGCTGGATATTGACTACTAAAGTTTAAACTGCACCTATGCTTCATCAGTTCAATGAGTACTTTGTGCCCCCTCATTCCTGTAGGTGGAGGGTAGTGTTGTACATATTATGAAAGCATTAGCAAGCAATCCTTCTGCCGCGCAGAGTTTGATTGAAGATGACTCCCTTGAGTCGCTTTTCAATATGGTTGCCAGTGGCTCCGTTACGGTTTTCTCTCAATATAAAGAAGGTCTAGTCCCTCTCCATAGTATTCAGCTTCACAGACATGCAATGCAGGTATTTTTCGTGCATCTATTTTAAAGTATCGTGTCGTAAACAGAAAAAATTCCGTGAACGGATTTCTTGAAACTTGATGCTTATAGTTTCATTTAACACCCTTTCGTGTCTCTTCCAGATCCTTGGACTTCTTCTAGTCAATGACAATGGGAGCACATCAAGATATATACGCAAGCACCATCTGGTATGACAATGAATTATGAGACTGCCTAAGTGTTGTTTATTGATTCGTCTGCATACTTAATAAGCTTTCAACGTGGGTATAGGTTAATTCGTTCTTGCTAATGATAAATTTCTTTGGTCAAGAACTTCTCTTCAGAAGATTTACATTGATTAAATTCAGTATAAAAGCAAATGATAGTTAAATGTTGTATGCGTATATTTAGTTTCTTAGAAGCTTAGTATTACGAAGTGATAAGTCCAATAAGGCGTTTGAAAAGGTTCTCATTCTTTACTGTGATATGCTTATAGTAGTCTACCAACTTACAAACCAAATAATTTCCCGAGTTCTCCTGCAGGTAAAGGTTCTTTTGATGGCTGTCAAAGATTTTGATCCAGATTGTGGTGACTCAGCTTACACAATGGGCATCGTGGACTTGTTACTTGAGTGCGTGGAATTATCATACAGACCTGGTAAATATTGTCTACATCCATATAAGAGCTCTATATATATTTCTAAATATGTTCTCCATACAAAAAGGGAAACGAGAGACTAGAACATTCAGTTGTCACGTTATATATTTGGACATGTAAGCTGTTCTAACTATGGCTACTAATCGTTTTCAGTTTTGACTTTGTAGAGGCTGGTGGTGTTAGGCTCAGTGAGGACATACGTAATGCACACGGTTACCACTTTCTTGTTCAGTTTGCCCTGGTTCTATCTTCCTCGCCAAAAAATCGGACTTTTGTGTCCAGTAGTTCATATATCGATCAAGATAGTGGTTCAGATGGCTCTGAAGTGTTTCCTGATGGAGAAAAAGTAAACAGTAAGGAAAATGCTGATTCTTCGTCACAAAAATTTTCTCCATCATTGTCGAGGTTGCTTGATGTCCTTGTCACCCTGGCTCAGACTGGTCCAGCTGAGCCATCTATAGGTAAGGCCTCACGTTCATCCCAAACGAAGCCAACTGGGCATAGCAGAAGTCGAACTCCACCTGGTGATAGTATATATGATGAAGCATGGGACCAGGGAAGTGGTAAAGTTAAAGACCTGGAAGCTGTCCAAATGCTGCAAGATATCTTCCTGAAGGCAGAGAATAAGGATCTTCAGGCAGAAGTATTGAACAGAATGTTCAAGATATTCTCGAGCCACGTGGAAAACTATAGATTGTGTCAGGAATTGAGAACCGTTCCGTTACTTGTCCTCAACATGGCTGGTTTTCCTTCCTCGCTGCAAGATATAATTCTCAAAATTCTTGAATATGCTGTCACAGTTGTGAATTGTGTTCCAGAGCAAGAATTGTTGTCGCTTTGTTGCTTATTGCAACAGCCAATCACATCTCAGTTGAAACAGACCATACTTTCTTTCTTTGTGAAGCTCATATCGTTTGATCAACAATATAAGAAAGTCCTACGTGAAGTTGGTGTTTTGGAAGTCTTACAGGATGATTTGAAGCAGCACAAGCTTCTTATGGGTCCAGATCAGTATAGTGGAGTCTCTAACAATTCAGATCGGAAGCCTAGCTCAGGTAGCTTCAAAAAGCACTTAGATACTAAAGATGCCATCATTTCGTCACCAAAGTTGATGGAATCTGGGTCAGGAAGGTTACCTGTCTTTGAAGTTGACAACACTATTACTGTTGGTTGGGATTGTCTGATCTCTTTGTTGAAGAAAGCTGAGGCTAATCAGGCATCTTTTCGTGTGGCGAATGGTGTGACGATTATTCTTCCTTTCTTGATATCGGATGCCCATCGAACTGGTGTCTTGAGGGTCTTATCTTGTCTCATAACGGAGGACACTAAACAGGTAAATTGAACTCCGAACAAGACTTAGCTTTGTTTTCCTTACACACATTTGTTCCCCTTTTTTTCTTGGATCAGTTAACTACAGTAAATTTTATTGCAAATGGGGAATTAGATTACACTGATGCCACTATTGTATATTTTGCATTATTGACAAAATCCTTACTTCTCTTTGAATTTCTCTCTAACCAGGTCCATCATGAAGAATTAGGAGCTGTTGTTGATTTGTTGAAGAGTGGAATGGTCACTAGTGTTTCTGGCCATCAATACAAGCTTCATGATGATGCCAAATGTGATACAATGGGTGCTGTGTGGCGAATTATTGGTGTCAATGGTTCCGCCCAAAGAGTCTTTGGCGAAGCCACTGGTTTCTCTCTTTTATTGACGACCCTTCATACTTTCCAGGGGAGCAAAGAGAGCATGGATGAGTCTGATTTGATGGTTTACATTAAATTGTTTAAATACTTATTTCGCCTTATGACAGCTGCCGTCTGTGAGAATGCTGTTAATAGGATGAAACTGCACGCTGTTATAACGTCTCAGACATTTTATGAGCTCTTGGTGGAGTCTGGATTACTGTGTGTTGAGTTGGAAAGGCAAGTTATACAGCTGTTGTTAGAACTTGCACTTGAAGTGGTGCTTCCACCATTTTTGACATCAGAATCTACTGCCTCTGCTGCTACAACAGAAAGTGAAAAGACAACCTTTATTGTAACAACCCCATCAGGCCAATTCAATCCTGATAAGGAGAGAGTCTACAATGCAGGTGCCGTCAGAGTTCTTATCCGTTCATTGTTGCTCTTTAGTCCGAAAATGCAGTTAGAATTTCTAAATCTTCTGGAATGTCTTGCGCGTGTCAGTCCTTTCAATCAGGAAAACCTCACATCAGTTGGTAAGAACCACGCCTCTAGGGGTATTCTTCAATCAATTTTCAGTTCCCTATCGTTGTTGGTTTTTTCCCTCTTATTTTTCTCTCACCTGTTTCTCTCTCTTCATGAATTGTAATTGAACAGGCTGCGTGGAACTTCTGTTGGAGATAATTTACCCCTTTCTTCCGGGTTCATCTCCATTTCTTTCTTATGCTTTAAAGGTTGTGGAAATTCTTGGAGCATACAGGTACGAATTACTGCATGTTTCGTATATTCAGAATGCATTTTGAAGGTTGCCACATTTGTTCGGTCTGTCTGTATTCTTAGTACGTAATTTTCTTTGTGTAGATTGTCCCCGTCTGAGCTCCGAATGCTGTTTAGATATGTTTTGCAAATGAGGATTATGAATTCAGGTCATGCAATAGTTGGGATGATGGAAAAGCTAATTATCATGGAAGACACAGCCTTGGAACATCTATCCCTGGCTCCTTTTGTAGAGATGGACATGAGCAAAACTGGGCATGCTTCTGTTCAGGTGTCTCTGGGAGAAAGATCTTGGCCTCCTGCAGCTGGTTATTCATTTGTTTGTTGGTTCCAGTTTCGTAATTTTTTAAAAAGCCAAGAAAAAGAACCAGAAGCATCCAAATTTGGCACTTTATCAAAGACGCGCATCTCGACTGCGCAGCAACACGAAAGGAACATTTTTCGGATGTTTTCTGTTTGTGCTGTAAGCAATGAAAGCCCATTCTATGCAGAACTTTACTTGCAGGAGGATGGTACTTTGACCCTTGCCACTAGCAATTCAAGTTCGTTGTCGTTTTCTGGATTGGAGATTGAAGAGGGCAGGTGGCATCACCTTGCTGTTGTTCATAGTAAACCGAATGCGCTTGCTGGACTCTTCCAGGCTAGTGTTGCAAATGTCTATCTTGATGGGAAACTAAGGCATACGGGTAAATTGGGGTACTCTCCATCGCCTGTTGGAAAATCTTTGCAAGTAGTAGTTGGAACTCCAGCTACTTGTGCCAGAGTTAGTGATCTGACATGGAGAATACGCTCATGTTATCTTTTCGAGGAGGTGCTCACATCAGGTTGCATTGGTTTCATGTACATTCTTGGTAGAGGATACAAAGGTCTTTTCCAGGATGCGGATCTCTTACGCTTTGTGCCAAATCAGGCTTGTGGTGGGGGGAGCATGGCTATCCTGGACTCATTAGACAATGAAATGACTTCATTGCCCAATGGGCAAAAGGTTGATGGAAGCAATAGACAAGGAGACTCTAAGGCAGATGGTAGTGGAATTGTCTGGGATCTTGAGAGGTTGGCGAATCTTTCCTTTCAGTTACCTGGCAAGAAACTTATTTTTGCATTTGATGGGACATGCTCTGAATTCATCCGTGCGTCTGGAAGTTTTTCCCTCCTTAATCTGGTTGACCCATTGTCCGCTGCTGCTTCTCCAATTGGAGGTATATGGGGGCCTTAAACACTCTAATACTCTAGTTCCTTTATCTACTTTCTAATCTAATCTACTTACGTTGTTTGGCTGATTCTGTTTTTTTAAAATGGTTTAGGAATACCACGTTTTGGACGTCTGGTGGGAAATGTATGTATCTGCAGACAAAATGTTATTGGCGATACTATCCGCCCCGTGGGAGGAATGGCTGTTGTACTCGCGTTTGTTGAGGCTGCCGAATCTAGAGATATGCTACATATGGCTCTCTCATTGCTTTCTTGTGCGCTTCATCAAAACCCTCAGAATGTGAAAGATATGCAAACCATCAGGGGATATCATTTACTAGCACTATTTTTGCGTCCCAAAATGACCCTATTTGATATGCCGTCTTTGGAGATATTTTTCCAGATTGCTGCATGCGAGGCTTTGTTTTTAGAGCCAAAGAAACTGGAGACTGAGAAGAGTAATATTAGTATGACACATACGGAGACTGTATTTGAAAACAGCTATGAGGATCTTGGTCTTTCGAGATTCCGCTACGAAAGTTCCTCAGTTGGGTCTCATGGGGATATGGATGACTTTTCTGTTCCCAAGGATTCTCTTAGTCATCTTTCTGAGTTAGATGCAGATATCCCTGTTGAAACATCAAACTGCATCGTCTTATCTAACGCGGATATGATTGAACATGTCCTCTTGGACTGGACCCTTTGGGTGACATCCCCTGTTTCCATCCAGATTGCTTTACTTGGTTTTCTGGAAAATCTGGTTTCAATGCATTGGTACAGGAACCACAATCTTACAATTCTGCGAAGAATCAATCTGGTGGAACATTTGTTAGTGACACTTCAGAGAGGTGATGTGGAAGTTCCGGTGCTGGAAAAATTAGTTGTTCTGCTTGGATGCATCTTAGAGGATGGATTCCTGACTGCTGAGCTTGAAAATGTGGTTAGGTTTGTGATTATGACATTTAATCCACCTGAAATGAAGTCACGAAGCTCATTATTGCGCGAGTCAATGGGAAAGCATGTAATTGTAAGAAACATGCTTTTGGAAATGCTCATTGACCTCCAGGTGACAATAAAAGCAGAGGAACTTCTGGAGTTGTGGCATAAGATAGTTTCGTCAAAATTAATAACATACTTCCTCGATGAAGCTGTGCATCCTACTAGTATGAGGTGGATCATGACCCTTCTTGGTGTTTGTCTTGCTTCTTCTCCTAACTTTTCCCTTAAATTTCGGACAAGTGGAGGTTATCAGTTACTGATGCGAGTACTTGAGAACTTTTATGATTCCCCAGACATATATTACATACTGTTCTGCTTGATCTTTGGGAAACCTGTGTATCCAAGACTACCGGAGGTTCGGATGTTAGACTTCCATGCCCTAGTCCCGAATGATGGAAGCCATGTGGAGTTAAAATTCATAGATCTGTTGGATTCGGTGGTAGGAATGGCTAGATCTACTTATGACAGGTTGATCATGCAATCAATGCTCGCCCACCAGTCTGGAAATCTCTCCCAGGTCAGTGCCAGTCTTGTGGCAGAGCTTGTAGAGGGGGCAGAAATGACTGGGGAGCTTCAAGGGGAAGCTTTGATGCACAAAACGTATGCGGCACGTTTGATGGGTGGCGAAGCATCAGCACCTGCTGCTGCGACGTCTGTTCTCCGGTTCATGGTTGACCTTGCCAAGATGTGCCCTCAATTCTCTGCTGCTTGCAGGCGTGCAGACTTCGTTGAAAATTGTGCTGACCTGTACTTTTCGTGTGTCAGGTTGCCATCATCAGACCTATTGATATAATTTTCACCACCTACTAAATATTGATGATTTTCTTTTAGCTTTTTGAAATTAAATTATTTTCCTGCATCGATCTAACAGTCGCTGAATATACTAAATGTGGACTGTAATTCGTTTCACGTGTCATCTCTTGAATTTCAGAGGGTCTAACCTGCTAGATTTTATTTGCATAATTTGCGCCTAAAGGCTTTTTTTCGTGCTGTAGGGCTGCCTATGCTGTGAAGATGGCGAAACAACTCTCTGTGAAGGCAGAAGAGAAGCAGACAAATGACGACGATAACGGCTCACAAGGAACTCTCTTTAGCTTGCCTCATGACCAGGATCATTCCACTAAAACCTCCATCAGTGCTCGAAGTTTCCCTCAAGAGCAGGTCAGTCTTAGTTCTGAAGAAATGCCTTTATCTGCAAATTATGTGGTTGGTGATAAGATGGAGAACACTCTTACACCACCACCACCGGATTCAAGTAAATTATTTCATGAAGATGTTAAGAAACAAGAAGATAATCATGTCGACCATGCATCAACTTCAAGTGAAAGGGATTTTCAAGAACGCAAAGGGGATGCAAGTCAAGCTCAGGCAACAGATTCTCAGAGTTCTGCATCTTTCCCTATGATCGACTCTCCCCTTTTATCTGAAAAATCAGGCCTCAAAGTCTCATTCACTCCATCACCATCTCCGGTTGTTGCACTTGCATCCTGGCTAGGCTCTAACTATAATGAATCTAAAAGTTCTACAGTGGGTTCTCATTCACTTGAATCGTATGTACCTGTTAAAGAAGTTGATGCCTCTTCAGAACGAAAGTCAAGCTCCCACGGGTCTTCTGCTGTCAATGCCTTCTTCACAGTTAGCCCAAAACTTCTCCTCGAAACAGATGAAAATGGCTATGGTGGTGGGCCTTGTTCTGCCGGAGCGAGTGCCGTGTTAGATTTTATGGCAGAGGTACTTGCTGACTTAATGACTGAACAGATTAAAGCTGTACCGGTTTTGGAAAGCATATTGGAAATGGTTCCTTTCTATGTTGATCCTGAAAGTGTGCTGGTTTTTCAAGGCTTGTGCCTTAGCAGAGTCATGAACTATCTTGAAAGGCGTCTCTTGCGTGATGATGAAGAAGACGAGAAGAAATTGGACAAGACCAAATGGTCTGCGAACTTGGATACATTTTGCTGGATGATAGTGGACCGTGTTTATATGGGTGCTTTTCCTCACCCTACTGGTGTTCTTAGAGCTCTTGAGTTTTTGTTATCGATGTTGCAATTAGCTAACAAAGATGGTAGGGTTGAAGAAGTCATTCCATCAGGGAAAGGTTTGTTATCCCTTGGAAGAGCAACACGGCAGCTTGATGCTTATGTACACTCAATCCTGAAAAACACAAATAGAATGATACTTTATTGTTTCCTGCCATCGTTCTTGATAACTATTGGAGAGGAGGAACTGTTATCACAACTGGGTTTACTTGTTGAATCTAAGAAGAGGCCATCTCCGAATCCAGCTGTTGATGAACCTGGGATTGACATCTCAACAGTTCTGCAGTTGTTGGTCGCAAACAGGAGAATCATATTCTGCCCAAGCAATCTTGATACTGATTTGAATTGCTGTCTGTGTGTGAATTTAATCTCCCTGATCCTTGACCAGAGGAAGAGTGTGCAAAACATGTCACTTGATATACTCAAATATTTGCTGGTACACCGAAGATCTGCCCTTGAGGATTTGCTCGTCACTAAACCAAACCAAGGACAAAACTTTGATGTTCTACATGGCGGTTTTGATAAGTTGTTGACTGGGAATCTACCAGAATTCTTTAAGTGGCTTGAAAGCTCGGATAAGATTATTAACAAAGTACTGGAGCAGTGTGCTGCAATAATGTGGGTACAGTACATAGCTGGATCGGCGAAATTTCCTGGTGTCAGGATAAAGGGGATGGAAAGTCGCCGGAAGAGAGAGATGGGGAGAAAATCAAGAGATATGTCGAAGTTGGACCTAAAACACTGGGATCAGTTGAATGAGCGGAGATATGCGCTAGAAGTATTGCGTGATGCCATGTCTACTGAGCTTAGAGTTGTTCGACAAAACAAATATGGTTGGATACTTCATGCTGAGAGCGAGTGGCAAACTCACCTCCAGCAGCTTGTGCATGAGCGTGGAATATTCCCAATGCGTAAATCCAATGGTTCTGAAGATCCCGAATGGCAGCTCTGTCCGATTGAAGGTCCGTTCAGAATGCGCAAAAAGCTTGAACGATGTAAGCTAAAAATTGATAGCATGCAGAATGTTCTTGATGGAAGTTGGAACTTGGAGAAATTGAGCTCCCTAAAGCCAATAATGAAGACGGGCCAGCTATTTCTGACACGGCTTCTCATCCAGCTTTCCTGCTCAGTGAACTTTATGATGAGTCGTTCTTGAAAGAGTCAGATGATTTTAAAGATGTCGCTTCTTCCAGAAATGGATGGAATGATGATAGAGCTAGCAGTACAAACGAAGCAAGTCTTCATTCTGCTCTAGACTTTGGTGGCAAATCTAGTACAGCATCTGTGCCAATAACAGACAACACCATGCAAAATCTGAGACTGGCTCTCCAAGACATTCATCTTCTGCTAAAATGGATGAAACTAAAGACCCGGAGGAAAAATCAGAGAATGAACTGAATGATGATGGTGAGTATTTGATCAGACCATATCTGGAGCATCTTGAAAAGATTAGGTTCAGATACAACTGTGAGAGAGTTGTTGATCTCGACAAGCATGATGGAATCTTCTTAATAGGGGAGTTCTGTCTGTATGTGATCGAAAACTTCTATATAGACGATGATGGGTGTATTTGTGAGAAGGAATGCGAAGATGAGTTATCTGTTATTGATCAAGCGTTGGGTGTGAAAAAAGATGCCTCCGGAAGCCTGGATTTCCAGTCCAAGTCTAGCACATCTTGGACGACAGCAGTGAAAACGGCAGCTCTAGGGGAAGAGCAGTAGGGGAAGAGCATGGGCATATGGTGGGGGTGCTTGGGGAAAAGAAAAAATGTGCATGACTGGTAACTTGCCCATCCTTGGCGTATGTGGAAGCTTAAAAATGTTCATGAAATATTAAAACGTGATTACCAGCTGCGTCCGGTTGCCATTGAGATATTTAGTATGGATGGATGTAATGATCTCCTCGTGTTCCACAAGAAAGAGAGGGAAGAAGTTTTCAAAAATCTGGTTGCCATGAACCTTTCAAGGAACAGCATGTACGGTATTATCGTTCTATTCATCTCGTTTCTGTTTGTTCCTCGCAACTGGGTTGAGCATAATGCATTTCTTTCTTTTTAAGATTTTATAGCTTTTCACTGTTCTCTAGTAAAATAAATAAGTCTATCACTCAATGCCAATGAGTTAGCATGGGATGGGTGTTCTTTTTAAGCTTACTTCTCAGAGACTAGATTCTGTCTTCATTGATCTGCAAAATTGTTATTTATTCTGTTATTTTTTTTTCCCAGGCTCGACACAACTATTTCAGGATCAGCAAAACAGGAAAGTAATGAGGGAAGCCGCCTTTTCAGATTAATGGCGAAGTCATTCTCGAAAAGATGGCAAAATGGGGAAATCAGCAACTTCCATTACCTAATGCATCTCAATACCCTAGCAGGACGTGGATACAGTGATCTCACGCAGTATCCGGTATTTCCATGGGTTCTCGCAGATTATGATAGTGAGAGTCTTGATTTGTCAGACCCAAAAACTTTCCGCAAACTTCACAAGCCAATGGGTTGCCAGACACCTGAAGGAGAAGAAGAATTTAGGAAACGGTTTGTGCTGTGCATCTTAAACTTTTTATAGTGCATCTTAAACTTTTTATAGTGCATCTTAAACTTTATATAGTCCATTTTCCCCCTTGTGTTCTTCGTCTCATACATCTTAATTTTTCTTGGTAAGTAGTTATGGTTTCATGCAGCATAATTCTTTACCTTCTCGGTTTTCAGATATGAGAGCTGGGATGATCCTGAGATTCCAAAATTTCACTATGGTTCTCACTATTCAAGTGCTGGAATTGTTCTGTTTTACCTTCTTCGCCTCCCACCGTTCAGTGCTGAAAATCAGAAGCTGCAGGGCGGTCAGTTTGATCATGCGGATAGACTCTTCAATAGTATAAAAGATACTTGGCTAAGTGCAGCTGGAAAGGGAAATACTTCAGACGTAAAAGAACTCATTCCTGAATTCTTCTACATGCCAGAGTTTTTGGAAAATAGATTCAGTCTTGATTTGGGTGAAAAACAGTCGGGAGAGAAGGTTTGTGCCGATTTCAGTTCTTTCAATGGTGCTTGAATGTATCATTTTCCTTTCATATAGTGCTAATATAGGTTAGTTCTTCTGCATAATTATAGGTTGGTGATGTCTTTTTACCTCCGTGGGCTAGAGGTAGTGTACGTGAGTTCATCCTCAAGCACAGAGAAGCGTTGGAGTCAGATTATGTCTCCGAGAATCTGCATCACTGGATAGATCTCATCTTTGGGTACAAACAGAGAGGAAAGGTACATTTTCATTTTGCATCTTGCCAAGTAAAATCCAAAAATTAAAGTATTGCCATGTTATTTACTTTTCCTTTATTGGAATGTTGTTTATTCTCAGGCTGCAGAAGAAGCTGTAAATGTTTTCTATCATTACACGTACGAGGGAAATGTTGATATTGATGCAGTTAGCGACCCCGCATTGAAAGCTTCCATCCTAGCGCAGATTAATCATTTTGGCCAAACTCCGAAGCAGCTATTCCAGAAAGCTCATGTCAAAAGAAGAACAGACCGAAAAATTCCTCTCCACCCTCTGAAACATTCGATGCATCTAATTCCTCACGAGACACGTAAATGTTCATCTTCTATAAGCCAAATCACTACTTTCCACGACAAGGTGCTCGTTGCCGGGGCTAACTGCTTCCTGAAACCCAGAGGCTATACCAAATACATAACATGGGGTTTCCCAGACAGGAGCTTGAGATTTATGAGTTACGATCAGGATAAACTTCTGTCAACTCATGAAAATCTCCATGAAAGCAACCAGATCCAGTGTGCTGGTTTTAGTCCACGATGGACGCATTCTGGTCACTGGAGCAGAAGATGGCCTAGTGTGCGTGTGGAGAGTAAGCAAGGATGGCCCGCGTGGTTCACGACGTTTACGGTTAGAAAAACCCCTATGTGCTCACACAGCCACAGTCACATGTCTACGTGTAAGCCAACCGTACATGATGATTGCAACTGGGTCAGATGATTGCACAGTTATAATATGGGATCTCAGTTCGATGAGTTTTGTGAGGCAGCTGCCTGACTTCCCAGTTCCCGTTACAGCAATCTACATAAATGACCTTACAGGGGAAATTGTAACTGCGGCTGGAACTGTCCTTGCGGTTTGGAGCATCAATGGCGACTGCCTTGCTGTGGCTAACACATCGCAGTTACCATCTGATTCAGTATTATCTGTAGCAGGCTCGACGTCTTCTGACTGGCTTGAAACAGCCTGGTATGTAACTGGTCATCAGAGTGGAGCAATTAAAATATGGCGGATGATACATTGCACTGATCCGTTGAGTGCCGAGAGCAAAACAAGTAGTAGCAACAGAACAGGAGGGCTGAATTTGGGTGATCAAGTGCCAGAGTACAAGTTGATTCTACACAAGGTGCTGAAATTCCATAAACAACCGGTCACCGCTCTCTATCTCCTAGGCGATCTGAAGCAGTTACTGAGCGGCGATTCAGCTGGACAATTGCTTTCATGGACATTACCAGATGAGCAATTAAGGGCTTCATTGAAACAGGCTTCACTGAAACAAGCTTCACTGAAACAAGCTTCACTGAAACAGGCTTCACTGAAACAGGCGTCATAGGTTTAGGATGTAAAGCGGAGACCAGTCATTCCCCTTTGGTTTCTTTGGCTAGAACCGAGAGAGAGCTGGCGAAGGGACTTGAAGGCAGGACCAAATAGTAGGAAGAAGACCAAAGTCTGAACAAAGTGTTGGCTCTGTTGCATAAATGGCTTGCAGGTTAAGAGGAAGAGAGCAAGGCGAGCCATTCTCGCTTCTGATTGCTGGTGAGTTTCCAGGATTAGGAAGATGAGGTTTGGTTTGAGAATTTGTGTAAATAGATTTCTTCTTGAAAACTCATTGCAAATAGCAGAAGCTGGGCATGTTTGTATTCACAGCCCCATCTGTATTTTGTCAGATGCTGTTCTTGTATTGTTTTAATAGTTTGTGACCTTTTTGTATTCTTCATCGTTTGCTTCAATGTCAATGGTATTGTTTTTTTTATGTTCTTGATTTTACAGTAAGAGAGATGGTAATGTTCACAATATTCAATTTTGTAATTTTACGTTTGAATTCCTTTTCCTTTTTTGGTTATTTAATTGTGTGAATAATATTGAAATATAATTAATTAATAATATATCAACTAGACGTGTAGTCACACTGATGTAGTTACCATTAATTTTATCATTAAAGAATTTCAGATCAGTCTGATATAGTTACCATTAATTTTATCATTAATTGAGATAGTTTCAAGTTTTTTGGATTATCACCAAGTTTGGTTAATATATGTGGTTCTGTCTTTTATTATATGATATTATACAAAAGTAAAATTACCTTAAATAAGAAGAAGAAAAATTGTATAAAATATTATGAAGTTTGGTTAATATGTCTTTTTAACTGTTCACAACTAATCATTTAGACACAGACAACTATCTTTATCAATAAAAATTATATGTTTCCGCAGGCAAATCAAGCACTAGAACTTGTACAAGGGATATAAGCTACGCTTGCATGATATCAAACGCATATATACAGTATTTAAGTTTATCTTGTAACGTTAAATCAGCGATTACAATTATAGAAGCAAACCTCTTATATGTCCCCAATGAATCTTGACACAAGAACAGAAAAGAAATATTTGCACTTTGCAAAAGAATAAAGCCATATTAGTAGATCTATAAGACCAAAAAAAAAAAGCTGACACAACTCAAGAATCAATAGTGAGGTGTGTAAGAGTAACTAGATTTGTTTTGTCTTAAGTTCATGTGTCCTTGTCTTCCTTCTCTTGAGTATTGATCCCACATCATCTGTTCTTCCATCAGCATCCTCTGCTTCTTCTCCATATCATTCATTTGCACATAAGGTGGAGGTGCAACCTCCAAGGAAGCTGCAAATGGATCGGTCAGTACAGGGCCATTGCTGTTTCCATTGGCCGTTACTGGGGCTGGAAGTGCCAGCATCGTTGCTATAATTGATGGAAACATCATGTCAATATTTGTTTATAATGCAAACAAAACACATATCAAAGTCATGTTTGGTTTCAAACCTGCTGGTCTTCCTGCAGAACCAAATGCCATACTACTTGCACTTCCGCTAGCTCCATAAGCCGTGGAGGTTTGTACAGCTGCGTTCACAGTACCGTGCTGATACATTCCGTTGAGAAGCAACATATCAAAGCCTCCTCCGAGTTGTGTCTTTTGTCCTGATAGTTTAGTAGCTGTTTGCACCAAAGCTGTCTCCCAATCTGCTCCATCATCATTAAACGCTTCCCATCCAGGACCAGTCTCTGAAGTCGAACCGCTTGCGTAAGGGCCATCGAATAAAGCCAATGCTAAGCTATCTCCAGCTTCTGCAGCTTCATTACCGTTTATATCCACAAGATCCAGCAAATCACCAACTTCTTCTTGCTTCTTCTCTACTATCACTTCTTCCTTTGCTTCCTCCTCAGGCTTTTCCTCTTCCTCTTCTTGAGGTGGAGGTGCGGGTAAGGCCTTGATCGCATTCATATCTTCTTGCTCCTCTTCTGCTCTCTCCTCACCATCCTCTTCATCGGACTTAACAGGTGTCTTGGTGTGGTCTAAAGAGGATTTGTCTCTTATAAACTCATCCATGAGATCAAGCTTCTTCTGTGTGATCTTCTCTATCTCAGGATACTCAGAAGACCTAGCGATCCCCATGTTCTTACACCAAGAGTAGAACTGATCTAGCTCTTCAAACTGTTTTGAGACACGACAGAAAATGTCATAGACCTTGATCGAATCAGGTATGTCTAACTCCATGAACCGTTCGATCAAAACACCCATTATCTCAGTCACATCGTAATATATCTGAAAACTCTCCTTCACTATTGGATACAAAGCCACAATCACAACTCTGTTGTTCCTCGCGCTACCTGTTTTAAAATAACGATAACTTGTTATCCAAGAAACAACGCAAATAGCGAGGGAACATGCGAGTGTGGTTAAAAAAATGATAATTGTTATACAAGAAACAACGCAAAGAGCGAGGAAACACGTGGATGTGTGGTACCTGTTGGTCGACAAGCCAAGAAACGGTCGAGGAGTTGCTGTAAATGCTGTATTCTCGTGAAAATCTGCTCTGTTTTCATCTCAGCGATGGGTTGTGACCTAACCACTATAGCCGTGGAGAGATCAGCCTCGGGCTTATCTTTCTCGTCGTCCACGGTATCTCCACCTCCAATACAGTAAACTCCACGTTTCCCGTGTCTCGTTTGCATCCTAAAATCAAGCCTTTCGTCGAGGTACAACGCGTAGGTCCTTACAAAAGCAGAGTAGTCCCAGGAGTTTGACCTAGAAACATCTCTAAAGTCAGACATGTTGAGAAGTCTTGTCCCACGTCGAGTAGCGAAGAAGATCTCTTGCTCGTAAGCCTTATCTCCTTCTCCTAATAGCCGTTGGATCAAGATCAAGGTTTTGAGAGCGACGGTCCAGCATTTGGTTTTGTTGAGGCGTCTCGAGAGCGTGTTGACGCATGCGTTGATGTAGTTGCGTGAGTAAGAAGTTAGGCTAAGAATCTCTCTTATGTACTTCTCTTCCGCGGGATACTCTTCGTGACGTGTGGCTTTGACGATGGCTACGTCTAGCTCTGATAAAGAAGCGCTTCGACCGTTGACTTTGGCTAGACCGACGCTTGTTTGGTCCTTCACGGCTCCTATGGCTCGTTTAAGCTTACTCGAACCCATTTTTTAAAGATTTTATTATAAATGTGAAAAAAAAGAATAAGAAAACGAAAGATTAAAGACAAAGATATGAAGAGAGAAAAGGGAAGAACGAGGGTTGCTTTGTTTTTTTTTTGTCTCCTCGTCGTCTCCTTTCTTCTCCTCTGTTTCTTTTTTAGTTTTATTTTTTGTTTGTTTGTTGTCTTTCTCCTTCTCTGTTTTGTCAATGTAGTTTCTTTGGAGCTCGTTGATTTTTCACCATGCAAGTCGCCTAGGTTGTAGGAGACTTTGACCGGTGAAAATGATGCCACGTGGCATTTTTACTGGTAAACTGAAATTTAGTTGTATTTACCATAAATAGAATAGCAATTGTCATATTAAGAAAGAGTCCATATTTATTTTCTGTTTTCCAATTGAGAAAAGAAGAATAATTTTTAAGCAGATTTTTATGTTTTTAATATTTTGAAGAATATGTTCATATATGAGCAAAGTGAATGCGTATAATCATTATATTTTGTATAAAGTTATTTCTTATGTATGGTATATGGCTATAAGCCCTACATCATCCACAAATAACTTAAGTTACTTAGAGATGCACTTTATAATACTCAGGGGAACTAGCAAAGTGGTAACACGTTTCATTTTTGATTTTTTTGTTTTGTGATTTTTTTTTCATTTTGAATTGGATTATTATATAGCTTTTACTCCATTCGAGTGATACATTTTGGAAAGAAAAAAAACGACAAGTGAGAAAGAAAATAAGAAATGTAATATTTTCTAATTTCTACCACTAACCAGATGATGTGACACGACCCCAATAATACGCGAATTTCCCATTACCACTATAATAATATAAATATATTTCAAAAAGAGTTTGGTATTTTCATAAATAATTAAGAATTGTATGAATAAACTAAGGAAAGTCATAACAAAAGCCCACTTGAAAACAAAAAAAAGCCCATTTAAAGTTTCTGGAAGGTAAGTAAGAACAAGGGTAAAAACGAAAATAATTGAGAAAGCAAGGCCCTTTAACATATAAAAATGATATCCTTTTTTAAAAAATAAAAAAACAGAGCATAAAGTCACTCTTTTTGTCATTTCCTTTCTCGTCTCTGTCTCTTCGTCGTGATTAGCTTAAGAGCATCATCATCTTCCACCTCAACAACTCCATTCCCTAGAAGTAGATTCTCGTGGAGAAAGTTTCTTCTTCGAGGTCTCTAAGCTCTATCCTTTTGAGTCCATAACCTTTTAACCTAACTCGTTAGCTGCCATGGCTAGTAACAACAACAACAACCCTCATGATAACCTCTCCGATCAACCTCCTTCCGATGACTTCTTCGAGCAGATCCTCGGGCTTTCTAACTTCCCTGCTTCTTCCAGCTCCGGTGGGCTTTCTGGTCTACCTGGAGGGTTAAGTGGTGTAGGTCCACCGCCGATGATGCTTCAGCTAGGTTCAGGCGACGAAGGGAGTCATAATCATATGGGAGGTATTGGAGGAGGAGGAGGAGGTGGGCCTTTAGGGTTTCACAACGGGATGTTTCCGTTGGGGTTAAGCCTCGATCAAGGGAAAGGACATGGCTTTCTTAAACCCGATGGAAGTGGGAAGCGTTTCCAAGATGATGTTGTTGATAATCGATGTTCCTCCATGAAACCTGTAAAGTCCTTGTCTTTGTGTCTTTGTGTTTGCGGGTTTCGAGAAAACAAAAAAAAAAGTTAACGTTTTGAAGAAAAAAAAACTGATCTTGGTTTGGTTTAGAAGAACCTCAAGCTGTAAGATTGTGATGTTTAACTTTAGTAGCGACTTTTCAGTTAGTATGAATGAGTGTTTTATGTTTAAAACTGCTCTAATGAAGATGGCTATAGTGAAAGTTGCTTTTAAGCTTTTGACTTAACGTTATTGCTTTTCATTTGTTTGTGTTTGTTGAAAGGTTTACCATGGGCAGCCAATGTCACAGCCAGCTCCACCAATGCCGCACCAACAATCTTCAATCCGACCTAGAGTTAGGGCTAGGCGAGGCCAGGCCACCGATCCACATAGCATCGCTGAGCGGGTAAAACGTTTACTTATTTATCTTTTGGTTTCTTTTGCTAATGTAAGAGCCTTAACTGTAACTGTTTTGGTTGAGTAGATTCGACTTTGTGTTGCTTGATAGAGATCTAACATAAACATATTTTCTTTGCAACAGCTGCGTAGGGAAAGAATAGCAGAACGGATCAGGGCGTTGCAGGAACTTGTACCTACTGTGAACAAGGTCAGTATCTTTTTTAGTCTGGATATTCGGCTGTACATATTTTCTCTGAGTTCAGTTCTCATGCCATGGTGAGAGCTTGAAAGAGAGCTCAACGAGGGAATATTTTTGTAGTTGGCATTGACAAAACTTTGGAACTGTGGATAATAAAGATTTCTATTTCTTTTGCTTTTACATTGCAGACTGATAGGGCTGCTATGATCGATGAGATTGTCGATTATGTGAAGTTTCTCAGGCTCCAAGTTAAGGTATATAACCACCCATTCTTCGGTTTTGCTTCTCTGGCTCTTATAGTTATTGGTACCTCTCCAATCTATTCATAAGCTAGGAGATCTTGAAATTGTTTATCTTGAATAGTTTGTAGAGAGATTATTTAATATCCCTAGAAGGATTTAAATAATTGGTCCCCACTACCACCCCCACCTACTTTCTTCAACCAAAATTCTAATCTGAATAAAAGATTATAATTGTTTAATCTGGTATTAGAGAGCAATCAAAGAGCAAATGATTATGCTTTTTTTGGCATTAGCTTCTTTCACTTTTTGCCTTCTTCCAGTTTCTCCTATGGAGAATCATCACAGTTTAGGACTATGGTAATAAAACTAATGAGAACATTGAATAATATTATGCTATGATGAGCTGTGAGAATACTTTTCCTTCATAAGCTTTTGGTCAACTATGGCAGGTCTTGAGCATGAGTCGTCTTGGTGGGGCAGGTGCTGTTGCTCCACTAGTCACTGAAATGCCTTTGTCTTCATCAGTTGAGGTTGGACTTAAGAGAAATAGAGAGAACATTGTCAATGCGTTTATTCAAAGATAGAGTTGAATAATATGTAGAACTTTGGTAATGTGTTTTTATGTTTCTTCAGGATGAGACGCAAGCAGTGTGGGAGAAATGGTCAGACGATGGGACGGAGCGTCAAGTGGCTAAGCTGATGGAAGAAAACGTTGGAGCAGCGATGCAGCTTTTGCAGTCAAAGGCTCTTTGCATAATGCCAGTCTCATTGGCAATGGCGATTTACCATTCTCAGCCACCTGACACATCTTCTTCAGTCGTGAAACCGGAGATGAACCCTCCACAGTAGATCTTGCATCCAATGGTCGTCAGCTTCTTTGCTCTTTTTCCCCCACTACTACCACTTTTGTGACTGATGAAAGGTTTTAAAAAGGACTTTGGAGATGGAATCAAAGTAGGATATGTGCAGTAAGAAGTAAAAAAAGAAAAAGGCTCTCTCACTTGTTTGGCCTATTATTTTTATCATTTTGATGAAAGTAATTTTTTTGGCTGAAAGTAACTTTAATGGGAGCTTGAAGAAGAAAGGCGTTGAGGGTAGCGGTAGGCTAGCTCCAGACCTAGTAGTAATGTTTGTAATGAATTATATAGCCAGAAAATATCTCTGCTTTATATATCCACATATCTATAAATACTTAGTATCTATTTCATTAGTTAATTAATGTATTTGATGACTGCCAACAATTACTTGTTATTTACTTCCTATTCATTTCTTGATTGATACAAGATTCTTAAAGTCGAATATTTATTCTAATCAAGTCATATATTAAGTAGTCTATTTAAACTTTTACAACTATAAAATAATAAAATAAAATTAATCATTCGGTGTTGTTTGGTTTATTTCTCGTTTTTATTAATGAACAAGGACATATTTTTTTAAATCATAGTAAAACAACTTGTTTATATTCAATTTTTATAAGTAAATCAAACATAAGTGATATATTTATATAAGCATCTTAGTTTTTTTTCCTGAATATAATGTATTTCGACAAAAATACAAGAAAACAAGACAAAACAAAAACAATGACATATTATTTATATATATAACAAAATTATTTACTTTTAAATTTTAAACAATTATCAAATGCTTTATCAATACTTATCAAGTAATTTGTAAATAATTTACAAGTACCATCATAATGAGGATGTCACAGTTAAGTGCATACAGAAATGCTTATTGAAAATTTCTATTACAAAAGAAAGACATTGTTGATTACACAGACAAACTTGAGTCTGAGAGCATATGATTATGTTTCATACTCGATCTCAGCCTCAAAAACTGATAGATCTGATCAGTACATCAGCGTTCGTCTTCGACTTCACTATCAGCTCTGCGTTGGGCCGGTCGTTATAATCAATCTGTATTCCACATTCGAAAAATTAAAAACAGATAACTGAAGTATACAAAAAAAGCAAAGTAGAACAATAGCTTTTACCCGCCATTTAGCAACGTCCGGTGGTTTACCTGTAATCCCAAAAGGCACTAGGATAAAAACAAAACATATGGTCTCTTAAGAATCAAAAAGAAAAGTTGTGCGTACCGGTTGAGATATGTCGGGCTTCAACACGTTGCATGGCTGTGTCCAGATTGACATCAATGAACCTTGAAAAGATGATGATAATACATTGATTGGTAAAACCAAACATAAGAACCCACGAGTGAAAAGGATAAACAAGTTTGATTAGTTTTTACCACTTCTCATCAAACATATCAGAGATGTCTTTCCAAGATCCTTCTTCTAACAGCACATAGTTTCCCTCAACAATCACCACTTTATGCCTGTAAATAGGTGGACACTAGGTAACCGATAGTCTCAGGAAGAGGGAAACGAAACCATTTCATGATACTAGATTTGAAGCTTCTGACTACTTACTGGAGGCTAACAAAGATATCATCTTCAACTGGATCTCCAACTCCATGATCGAATGATGGCACATAAACTGAGCCCTGGACAGTTTGAAAACTAATCAGGGTCTAATGTAAGTTTCGTAACTCCAAGACACTATCTCTTTACCTCGTTTCTTAGCTTCTTTAAACAGTTGAGCAGTAGTGCAGGATTAAAAGTCCAAGGAGCTGTTTGTTTTATGGATCACAGGGGTCAAAAATACATTATGAACGTTCAGAAATCTGACGTCAAAAATAAAACAGATCCCACCTCCTCTTCTCGCATGGGCTTCTTTGGGATCCTAGAGAGGTAAAAAAACAAAAAGTCTGTTTATTAAAAAAGTATGAACGAGAGAGGGATAACTCTTGAAAATGAAATTAAGCTCAACCTCCATGGCATCAAGCTGGGAACGATACAAGTGGAACCCATCCATAGGAAGTACTGTAGCGACATCAGGAGGCATAACCTCAGCATCAAAAGAAGCAGCTTTCTGAGGCCATAACCTATTTATACGATGTACAACTTCATATGCTAATGTGCTTTTCCCGGCACCAGGGGGACCAGCCAGACCGACCAAACGTCTACACGAGCCAACACACACTTAACAAGAGTTATAGATGGAAACAAGATATCTAGAGTGTAGAGAAACTTACTTAACATTGGGGCTAAACATTGCTGCTGATGTAGGGACAAGACGTTCTGCCAACTTATCATATATCTCATCCATACAACTTCAAAGGAGAATTAAAAAAAAAAGGATGATACTTTGTTAAATGCAGTTAACAGGAAACAAAAGATCAGTCATGAGCATCCACTTATGACTCTTAACGATAGTAAACAAGAATCTAATCTTAAAAACAGATTCGAAAACAGCTCCAGAAGAACTAGAATCTGCTCGGATCAGTCTCATCATCTAACTTGTTGATCTAGTAAACGGTATACACAACACACCATACGAAACAGCTACAGTGACTATGAGATTGAGGAGCAACAACAAACCCTTTCTCTTATGAATCCTTTAATTACACAACAATAGTTTAGAGATCAGCTAATCTAAAGAGTTTACCTTGCATCAACGACAGTGACATCTCTCTTCTGACTGCACGAAACCTGCAACAATCGGTCAACTCCAGTTGGTAGAGAAGATTAAGCAAAACCCCAAGAGAGTCAGTATGAAACCAAACTCGTTTACACTACCAAAGTACGATGTGTTCTGCTTCTTCTTTGTATGCTCAATCGAGCAGGAACAAGAGATTGGCTCCATAAGTGAACTTTGACTCCTCTAAATCGAGAAGACTCTG
Source organism: Moricandia arvensis (assembly GCA_905132765.1). Classification (NCBI taxonomy): domain Eukaryota; kingdom Viridiplantae; phylum Streptophyta; class Magnoliopsida; order Brassicales; family Brassicaceae; genus Moricandia; species Moricandia arvensis. The sequence goes on along the minus strand of CAJHQP010001422.1, from coordinate 86,080 downwards.
CAGTATTATCCGAAACGATAAAAACTAAAATTCGAGACGATTCTGCAGTAAGCCAAAACAAGGAGTTGTGAAATGGAGAAGAAACCTGGAACAGAGGATGAGTAACAAAATCTGTGTACAGTGGAGAATGAAGTAATCTCCATCGATGCGTGGATGAAAAACTATAACTTTCAGTCAAATTAGCTACAGAAGCAAAGTAATTTGCGAACAAGAACATGAAAATCAACAAGACGTTTTTTTTTTTCTATGAAGATCGAGCGAAGCGGTGCTCTGCTCTCGAGGACGATGAGTACAGTGTTTTTTTTCTTTTGTATTGCTGGATTAAAATAATATTTTATTAAAAGGCCACGTCAAGCTCCGTGCCTAACTGGGTCAACTAAGAGACCAATGGGCCCAATATCTCAGACCCAATATGAAACTACGAGGCCTATCATAAAGTTCTTGTCTTTGTTCACCTAATGTAATTGGATTATGTGATTTTGGTTGTGTTGGTTATAATAAAAAACTATTAAATTTACAGTTTCAGGCTTTCAACTATTTGAAACTTTTCCAATTGATTTTCCATTTTCTTTTTATTTGTTAGATAGGACTTATCAGTTATCATGACCTCCAAATGCCCTAGGAAATTATATATATATGGTCAGGTGCTTTACATGACGACACTTTAGCATCATACATCCATCAAAATCATAAACGCTACTGAAGGCAACTAACTTGTAGAATCTATAACTCAAAATTTAGATGTGCATTAGATGTCAACATCCTTGGCTAAACCGCCTTCTTTTTTCACATAACTCGGCCTATGGTATAAATTACGTGAGGAAAATTTGAAAAATGAAGTTACAAGAAAATAATTATTATAAAGTGAATTTAGTAACCAGTAAATACGTAAAGTGAATTACATATAACTCTGAAAGCTAATATTTTTTTTTTTGAAAAAGAAGGCTAGATGATAGTATTTTTAGAAAAAAAAATGTTCAATAGAAAACTGCAGGTTGTAATGTTACTTCTGCAATGCAATTTAAGAAATTATACTATTACTAACTTTATTTTTGTTTGCCTTCAGGTACGTTGCTAATCTATATTAGATATTCCACAAACTAATATATATATATATATATATATATACTATAGTTTTTTGCATAAATTTATGTATTAAGAATCTATGATAGAACTTCAACCATGAAACTCGTTTCATCCCAACGAAACATAATTGGCTGAAACAACATTTATGTGTGACCCTCACATATAAACAAACGGCCCTTCGGATTTCTATGGAGCCAATTTACTTTATACAACCACAAGGATCTTGAAATATATACGATTATGAACAAGGGGGGAAAAGTTTTGTTTTTTTTACATGCATGCAAAAGCATCAAATTCAAAGAAGAATAAACGAGTAAATCCTTTCAATGTGTGAGAGATACGTGGCTTATCTTGTCCTTGCCTTGGTGGAATATTAAACAGCTTACAATTGCTTTTTCATTTCTCCGCTTATACGCATAATTTCCTTGGATATTATTTCACACATATTTTTAGTACTGGAATTAATAAAATAGACTTATATTTCAGAAAATCTAAGAGAAAAAGAAAAGCAAGTTGGGTCCATATCTAATCTCTTCTTCATATCGAATTTGTTCTCAACATTATTATACGTGTTCTATCTTAATTTGTAGTTTGTATCATCCAATAATAGTATATCTGTTAGGGCTGACTATTTTCAGTTTCTCTTTCGACATAGCTGTTGATGAACAAAACCAAAATATATCTGATAACTGGGAAAAAATATAACTATATCGTTTTTTAAATAAATATACTCTATACTAATAGTACAACACTAATAGCATTTTATAACCCTTTCCTTTTTACCGTATTTAAATAAGTTTTGAATGTATATATAACTTTAATTTATAGGTTAGGTTTTACTTACTTCTTTTAGTATCGTTTTTGCTTTTTGTTTAGAATTACAAAACATATAGGTTTAGAACTGAGGTTCAATTTTCGTTTGTTACAACCACATCCAAGCTATTTTTCATAACTCAAAGTATAAATTGGCGTTTTTGAAATCCTCGTACGTTATCGTGCAAAAAGTCTAATAAGTTGAAGTACAGATACGAAGTGATGAACCAAACCCTTTTTAGGGCAAAGTTCATACGGAGATGTGATCATGTGAAAGTAAGAATATTAAAATACATCAACTTGGAGCTGTATATGAATAATTTTCCTTCTATAATACGCAAAATAAAATAAGTTGTGGATCTTGTGATTCATATAGTGGAACGGTAAAACTGTGAAATAATTTAAATTTTTGAACTGAGAAACTGTGAAATAGTTGATCACGCAAAACTAAATTTCTAAACACGTGCAATGAAGGAAAAATAATTGATTAATTATATGGGTAGAGATACAATATCGTATGAATTATGTATGTAGTAGCTAGTCAAGCGTACGAGCTAGGGCAGAACCATCGAAACGTATATAGTAATCATATACTGTTCTACATTGCGATCGTTCGGAGAGTACTATATTGATAAGTTATCTTTTCTTGTCGGTCGAATAATCCGAACGTACAGAGGTAGCATCTTCCTCTCGTGATCTTCTCCAGCCTGTACGGCTTAAAAGACAATGGCTCTTTCGTAGTCTTGCGCTAGTATAATTCCATTTACAAATGTATTGAGATTCTTTCTTTTAATAATTAATATAAATTTCTTGAAAATCGAAAACGAGATAGAATATTTGTTGATTTTGTGGGTTCTCTTTCTGAGTAGTTCTCCAATGTTCTTCAACTTTTCTACCGTTCTGTCATTCAATAACATATTTTTTGCATTATAGTCCAAGAATTCAGAAAGTTTCCTACAAACCCTAATTTTTCATTAATGTCATTACTACACCGCCACATGTGTTTATTATATAGTGTCTAGTTAAGACAAACCAATTGTATCAACCGAAGATATATTCGAATGATGTTAAGTCAATCACATATAAACGTGAATGTGCTTTAAATCTTTCAGAAAATTTATCTTTGTAAGAATTAAAATATATAGAACTATATTTGGCTTCAATCTGATTCTTTTTACTGTAGACAAATGGTAATTTGAATTTGATCTCACATCATATATATGGATGGATAAGTATGTGTTGATGTGGAGAGATAAGGAGGTTAGATGAGATATCAATCTGCACAAAATCAAAAGTATAGAGCATTAGTAGAAACAGGATTCAACTAGCAAATCAAGTAAAATAAAAGGGCTTCTAGGTAATTTTCCGGAAACATAGATCATCTATATAAAGCCAATGACTTTCCTTGTACCAGACTCAAACCAAATCTCCCCATTACTTATACCAATAAAAGCTACTTATACACGCACACAAACAATCATATAGTATCGATGGAGAAGATATCAAGTTTGCTAGAAGACAAGCCAGTGGTGATATTCAGCAAAACTTCATGCTGCATGAGCCACACGATCAAGTCGCTTATATCTGGCTACGGTGCAAATCCAACGGTATACGAACTAGATGAGATGTCTAATGGACCGGAGATCGAAGGAGCACTGGTCGAGCTTGGATGCGAACCGACTGTACCAGCTGTCTTTATAGGACAACAGCTCACAGGTGGTGCAAGTCAACTTATGTCTCTTCAAGTCAGGAATCAGCTAGGTTCGTTGCTCAGAAGAGCTGGAGCCATATGGATTTAAGAGGCAGTAATCAAAACTAAGCGAATAATGTTTATAATTATATATATACTTTCAGTATAGAGTGTGATCAGCGTTAATAAATTTAGTAATTACAAGAACAGTATTTAGCGTCAAGCTGAATACAAGAGAAAGAAAATAAAATAAATTAGCGATTTGATTCAACTTCGCTTGTGTTTTGAATGCAATCGCAATTGCTAAGAAGTAAGATTGTATTTGCAGAATAAGTATTTACTTGTGTACATTAGGGTTAAGTCGTATGGATCGGTTTATTACTTTATCATGATTATTATGCCCTGTGTTTTTTGCAATGTCTTATATTGTACGATGCATGTGATTAGTCACTTATTTAGTTATCTGGTTGAATAAATTTCTATAAATAAATTGGTCAAAAGGTCATAATATAATATACATACCCTAGGCCCTAGCTACTCTAGTATTATTCAAGAAAAACAAGTAGTGTTTCGGATATATTATGTAGTATTACATATGTATAGTACCGATTAATCTGAAGATTTAAGTAATAAAAAAATCAGTAAAAACAAAATTTGATATTGATATAGTGGTTGATGACTAGTCAAAACGGATCGAGTTCTCCTAATATCATGTTAACGCGTCAGAGTAGTTCTCGCAACGTGCACATTTAAACAAGCAAATAGCAAAAACCGGACCAAACACAATAGCTCACATGTCACAAAACACAACTATATAATTATAAACTATACATACACACGCAATCACAACTCAAACTCCCGAAGGAAAAAAAAAATATAATCATCAAAATATGGAAATATGAAGATGTTTTTGGTTTTGAATCAAGAAACCGAGTGTCGTCTTCTTCTCTGAAACAAGAAACGGCTCTCAGAACTTGCCTTGGCGCTCAATGAAGGTTTAAGACTACTGAAGCTGAAAAGAGAATTGAGTTTGCTTATCTTTTTAGCAAACGACTTGAAAAGCTTAGTCCCTGGATTAGATTTGACAAGCTCTTGTTTAATAGAGATGTGATCTTTCTCTAGATCTGTTAATCTCATCCTCATTCTTGCCACTTCAAGCTTCAGCTCTCTGTTTTCTCTCCTCACTGACGCATAGTTATCTCTTGGAGATATCGCTCCACTTCCTTGTGATCCAAGCCAACCAAACAAAAGATTATAAAAACGTTTGAGTGAGTTGCAACATTTAGATTATACCAATGTTCAAAAAATCTGTAGACAATAGTTAGACTCTTTATAGATGATTAGTGTATTGTTTAGACAGTCATGTATATCGATTTTCTAAACCCATAAACTGATTTTCTTTTTAAAAATGATTCTCGAAAAATTATTTTGTTTAGACTCAATTTACCTTAGTGCAAGATTATTGCAGGATTCGTAGACGGAGGTTCTTAAAAAAAATTAAGGAAGTGTTTCTTAGTTTTTAACTAAAAAAGTTAAGGACATCTCTTAAATAAGAAACGTTCTTTAAAATTAAGAAACAGTTACTTAATTTTTCCTAATAACCTCCGCCTAAGAACCTTGTAATAATCATGCTCTTAGTGTCTACCATCGCCTAAACCGGGTTTTAGAACACTCAATCATACACATCAAGAGGGTTAATAGAGTAAAGTTACCTGCTCCACTTCCTGCCCGTTGAGGAAACTGATGACAGTTACTGCTGAACAGAAACTGAGTAGAACCAATGCTACTACTCATTGCGTTTCTAAGTCTGATCTGCTCAAAGTACAACACTTGTACCGCCATTTGCACTGGTAACCTCTCGTTTTGCGCTGCATGGCTACAAGCTTCTTGTGATAGTTTCTGTGAATCTATCGTCTTACATAAACGATAACGCTCTGAATCCTTTATATTCGGATGAACCTGTCACACAAAAAAAAACATATGAGTTTGGCAATTTCAGAAAGTGAGAGAAAGATTCAAAGAGTGTTTATACTTTGAGATAAATGTCAACGGCTCGATATAGTCCATCACTGATGATACGTGCATGATCTGGTAAGAGTTCTGCTAACGCTATGAACTTTGAAGTTGTTAGGTTAGGATCCAAAGCTATCTCTGCTAAGTAGTTATCCATTAGCTTCGATACTTTCAAGATAGAGCTCTGTTTTGGAGAGTCGAAATCGTATATCATCTCTGTTTCGTCTCCAAACCTGTTACGATGATGTTGATCTTCTTCTTCTTCGTCGTCTTCTTCGTCTAGGTTTAAGAATATAGAGAAGATTCTCAAGATCGAATCAGTGTCGTACATCGTGTTGTTGTTGACTCCGTTAGGGTTTGTCGGAATCAAGACATCTTCGAGGATAGCTTGGTCTAGCTGAAGACCGATCCTTCGTTCTAGCTCTGATCTACATGATCCTGAAGAAGTAGCGATAACCATTTTGAGAAGACTTGAGAGGAACGCCATTGGAACAGAGCTTCTTCTTCCTTGTGTTGGAAGTAACCTAACGATTGTTTCTACAATCATTCTCTGTTTCTTCTTTGCTTCCAAATCGATAACCCTTTCTTTATCCAGTTTTGTATCCCTAACAATGAGCCCTTGAAGTGACTTGTTTGTGTAACTGATCAGTATCTTGCTGATCACGTCTTGTCTCAACCCTTTAGACTTAACCGCAGAGACAACTCTCTGGAAGTAGTCAAGATTCAAAACAGCTAGTGACTTCCCCCACCAGTCTAATGGAGTCTCTGGCTCGATGTTTGTACCAGAAAACGTGTAGTCTAGCTTTAATAGACCTGATGCTAGCTGTTCTTTGCAGGCATTGTTGGCGATGGATATGACCAACCGGTTCACCAAGTTGAGATCTTCAGAGACTGGGACAAGGGTTTCACAATGATGTAGAACGAGGATGGAGTTAGAGATACTTGGGAGGACCGTTTCTTTAAAGAAATGTTCTGTTTTGATAGCGAGATTCTCCTCTGAGAAATCCTCAGTCATCTCTAGGTAATGAGATGCACAACGAAGCTTAGCTACGTTAGCAAGGTTGATCTCAATGTTGATTCCGTAACAGAACTTAGCTGCGAGCTCAAAAGCCTCAGCTCCTCCAGGGACACTAGAGAGACTAATACTAGAGGTTTTCGAATCCGTAAGAAGCTTCCGGATCTTTCCACTCCGAGACACAAGAGGAAACTGAGATAATCAAAACAAGAAAAAGTTTAAAAACTTCAACATAACTCAAGAATTTTGACAAGCTCTGTGTTTAAGGTTCTTGTGTTGGCTTTGTACCTTATGAAGACAGAAACTTGAAGACCCAACTTGAACTGTAAGATCACTAGAGACATCAGATATGGGCCTGCAAGAACAGATAAACAAACCCATTAAAACTCTGAGAGTTTTTAAGAAAGATTAGAGACAAAGATGTATAGTTATGAAGCAACAAAGATGAGAGTGGACTTGAATTTGACGATCATATAAGAACTGCTTCTGTATTCCATGACTCCAACACAAAAATTTTAGGATAAGGAAACAGTGATACTATCATCTAAAATAGTGTCTAACTTTTCCTGGTTATTAAGACATTTTTAGATTCACAGGGGAACATTTTAAAAGGTTGTGTCAACGTCAAACTTTTTCAAATGAAGACAGAACCAGATGAAGTATTGATGATACATATATGTTCCACATAATACAAAATAAGATGTGAGAAAATTATTGGTTTTGAAGAACAGTAACAGACTATAACAATAAATGACTTGTGGCTACAGATTCATATCACATTCAAGATTGTTAAATCTTTAGCTAAATTTTCATCATAAAGACCAAAAAATCTTTTATTCTTTTTCTGACAGTTTTAACTAAAATGTGAATGCAGACAAAGCAAGAACCATTTTAACTAAAATGTTTTTGATGAGAGTATATATATTACCATTCAGAAGCATGTCTGATGCTTGAGTTCAGACGAAACCCTCTCTTTCCGGTGAAAGTTGGCTTCAGTTCTCCGACCGTAACAAGTCCCATCTCTCTCTCTCTCTCTCTTCAAAGAAGAAGGAAGAGCTCTTGCGGTTGTAAAATGCAGTGAATGTACGTAGTTAATGATGCAAAAAGGTGCAGAAAAGAGTTTTGATAACTTAGGTTAAATTAATCTGTTAATTACGTGTAAAGCCTGAGTTCATTATTATCATAATAGATGAAATTAAGTTAGTGAATAACAAAATGCATGTACAGACATTAATAGCTAGTGTCCTTTGAGGCATATCAGTCTCATTATTATGGGCTTAAGGTATCTATTTTCTTCTTCTTGTTGATCCTATGGTAATTATAATGATTACTTCAAGTTTCATGATTATGTCCACTCTTGTTTTGTCCAATTGCTTCCAATTAACCGAATCAAAGTTTCATTTTACATTCTCTGCTAACAAAAAAGGTTATTGATGTATTTTATACCTACCTACAAACAATGGCCAAGTAATGAACATTTAGATTTAAGTATATTGAAATGATTCTAACAACAATAGTCAAGATTACTATTTGTCTACTAATATTCCATGTTGGATTTTATAATGGAATGTTTTGTATATAAATCTTTATCTGACTATAGAATGATGGATTTGCATGTGAATTATTTAGTGAGACCAAGCTTTAAGCTCACTCCATGCTTTTAGCAATTTGAATATATATTGTTAATGTGTGGTCCAAAAAAAACTAAGGGGCTTTCTTGCTTTAGTATAATAAAGAAATAGAAAGCTATAGTGATTCCTAGTGATTACACTTACACCGATTGAGATTTATACTTAGCTTTAAGGCTGTTTATGTAATGATGTTAGGCTGATCGAAAAATTCTTGAGCCCCTCAAAAACCTATCATTTTATATTTATGGTAATTATGATAATCTATGAAGCTTGCGTTTGATTGTGTAAAGGTTGACTAAGAACAATTAGTGGCTAAGAACAATTAGTAATTACAGAGAAAAGGGTTAGTTCTGAACCGGAGTATATAATAAGTGTCGAAAATGTAATTTAACAAAAGATTTGGACTCAAATGCAAATATGTAGCCGCGTCATCTTCTCAGCATCAACTGATCCACTACCTTGGTTCGCGTCTAATGGATAATTAGGTGTTTTCAAAATTTTGAGTGTACCTCTTTGCTTCTTTAGCAATTCGATTTGATTCCGTTGCAATGGTGGAGAGACGGACTCCTCTGGTTCTCTCATCCACCAGAGCTACACTCCGTTCTGTGCTAGATTCTCTACAACCCGTCGCCTCCGGCGGCGACCGAGCTCAGAATAGCGACGGGATTAGGTTGTCGGCGGGAATTCTCCGGTGGCAACGGGACGGAGTAAATGTTTCCGATTCAAAGTTGGAGTCTTTTGATGACTCCGCATTGGTAGGACTCTCGACTCAATCGCTCAAGAGACTTTCCATCAACGCTGGTTCTTTGGTAAGTCTTTATCTTCTTCAGTCACTGACTTACATAACAGAATCTAGAAGAAAAAGATGGATGCTTTGATGATGTTGACATTTGAGTCTTCATAAATGCAAGGTTGTTATCAACAACATCGACATAGGCATTCAAAGGATTGCGCAAGTCGTTGTACTTGATCCTCCTCCCAAGACGACGCTGGAAGATGCATCATCTCTCACTAGCTTACCCATTTCGGACTCTCTTCATACAATGGTTGTCTTTCCCACTTTTGATTTGATGATGACTCAGCGATTAGTAGACCAAGACGTTGCTTACTTGTCTCCGATGTTAGCTTTTAATCTTGGCTTGCACATGTCTTGCCTGAAATCTCTCGTCCATCGAGGGAACGAGGTCTTAGAGAAGTATTTTGTTGCTAAATTCGATGATGGGGAATCTGCGGTGGGTGGCTCAAAGGTTGGTGTGGATTTGGAACCTGTGTCTGAAGTTCCAGTGTATGCATCTCATCTGAGGGTTTCGTTTGTTAAGATCCCAGAGTGCGGTACCATTCACTCCCTGAAAGTCAATTCGTCATTTGAAGCTGAAGAGCGACAAGGGTTGGTAGATTCCGCATTGCATAAGTATTTTGGAACTGATAGACAGCTGTCAAGAGGCGATGTGTTTCGCGTTTACATTGACTGGAACTGTGGTTCGAGTATTTGTATTCAGTGTAGTCAAAGGTTATGCTCCAAAAGCGAGGACTTTATATATTTCAAGGTAAAGTTTTGCTTTTTTTGTTCCAGGAAAAAAAAGGCTAATTTTGGCCAGAATTTACTGAACTATCGTTCATGTGCTCAGGTTATCGCCATGGAACCTTCTAACGAGAGATTTCTTCGAGTCAATCACTATCAAACCGCTCTTGTACTTGGAGGAACGGTCTCTTCTGGTCTTCCACCGGATTTACTGGTATCTAGATCGAAGGTTCCTATGCCTTTGCAGGAGGACACAGTGAATGTTTTGGCATCGGTGCTCTCCCCACCTCTCTGCCCATCAGCACTCTCCTCAAAACTCAGGGTTGCTGTTTTACTGCATGGTCTGCCTGGTACATTTTCTTTCTTCAAATTTAATACCTTTTCGGGAAAATAATGGGTAAGGAAAAAGATTAGTGAGAGACTATTTTTGTGTTTCCAAAATCATGGTGATTTGAGGGAAGCCAATATTCATACCTTTTTATGCTTTTTGCACATAAATTAATCATGTGCTATCTAATGCTTGTGTCAAGGGTGCGGGAAGCGAACTGTTGTTAACTATGTTGCTAGGAGGTTGGGCCTGCATGTAGTTGAATATAGCTGCCACAGTTTATTAGCATCAACTGAAAAGAAAACATCTACTGCTTTGGCACAGATTTTTAATATGGCACGAAGGTAAATCAGTATAGTCTTTAGTATCTTCTTTTCTATTGGATAATCATTATTCGTACTATGTGTTGGAACATGCTATATGTTCTGCAGTAGATGACTTTGTTTTCTGAAGTTTATACCTTCATATATTTTGGTATATCACTGGAATTGTAGCCTTATCCAACTTGGCGAATGCCTCTGTATTCATTGTCACAGGTATACACCAACCATACTTCTGCTCCGACATTTCGAAGTTTTTAAAAATCTGGGATCTCAGGATGGCTCACAGGGTGATCGAGTTGGCGTGGCCTCGGAGATTGCATCAGTTATTAGGGAACTCAACGAGCCAGCTTCTAACGGTGAATACAGTTCAATGGAAGAAAAACCAAATAACAATTCCGTAAGATTTGCATTTCTTTTGTTTTCCATTGCATGCGTCATTTCACCAATTGTCACATTACGCGTCGTAGCTAAGCTCACAGAGAACTCGTAATGATTTTAGAACTCCTAAGACCATCTTTCTTCCGCTTATAAATGGAAAGATTTTTTAAATTGGCTGTAACAAGTAAAGAAGAAGAGATTCCTTATCTGAATATCTGCTAATGCAGTCTGTAGATGAAGTTGGGAAGTTTAGGGGACACCAGGTGCTGTTAATCGCATCTGCTGAAAGCACTGAAGGTCTCTCTCCGACAATCAGGCGTTGCTTTAGCCATGAGATACGGATGGGTTCTCTAAATGACGAACAGAGATCTGAGATGCTGTCTCAGTCACTCCAAGGTGTTTCTCAACTCCTTAATGTATGTGAGTACAATGCACTTAAATTAAGTTATTTGTAATGATATAGGTTTGAAACAAACTTAATTACCTCACATAGAAGTCTAAATTATATCAATCAAAGAAGAAACTGTCCACTTATTCTTCTTTCGTCAAACTATAGCTCATAACTTCAAGCTTAATGCACAGATACTGGTCACTTTTTTTTGTAGACCAGCTCAGATGAATTTGTGAAAGAATTAGTTGGACAGACTTCTGGTTTTCTACCTCGGGATTTGCGTGCTCTTGTAGCTGATGCTGGTGCCAACTTATTCAACAGTAAAGAGTCCGAGACTGAAAAGAATTCTCTGTCGGGTGATCATCTTGGAGTTGATGTAGACCAGTCAAGTCAATTAGGTAACAGGAGTGAGACATTAACACCTAAGGAAGACTTCACAAAAGCTTTGGATCGTTCAAAGAAGAGAAATGCATCAGCCCTTGGTGCTCCTAAGGTAACATTACCGCAGTTTTTTTTATCTCGGGTGTTTTATTTTTTGCTTTCTTGTTTATAAGACAGTTTTTCATATTTGTTAACTTAAAAGGATTATTTGCATTCTTAGGTTCCAAATGTGAAATGGGATGATGTTGGTGGGCTTGAGGATGTGAAGACTTCGATATTGGACACAGTTCAGTTACCTCTCCTGCATAAAGATTTATTTTCATCTGGACTACGTAAACGTTCTGGTGTGCTTCTCTATGGCCCTCCAGGAACTGGGAAAGTGAGTAAGCTGTTTTGTCTTCTGACGTTTAGCTACTGTTAATATGTCTGTTTCTGGCAGTTATATTTGATACCTTCTTTATTTAAATCTGTAGACTTTACTGGCAAAAGCTGTGGCGACAGAGTGTTCTTTAAATTTCCTGAGTGTAAAAGGTCCAGAGTTAATCAACATGTATATTGGCGAGTCAGAGAAAAATGTTCGAGATATATTCGAAAAGGTATTGAATCTTTCAGGAGTCTATTGATGGTTCATATTCTTAAACGTTTGAACTGGACTTGGCAGGCGAGATCAGCACGGCCGTGTGTGATATTCTTTGATGAGCTTGATTCTCTTGCTCCAGCTCGAGGTGCTTCTGGTGATTCTGGAGGAGTCATGGATCGAGTGGTCTCTCAGATGCTTGCAGAGATTGATGGACTCAGCGATTCTTCTCAGGATCTGTTTATCATAGGAGCAAGCAACAGACCTGACTTGATTGATCCAGCACTTCTACGACCTGGCAGATTCGACAAACTTCTTTATGTCGGAGTCAACGCTGATGCGTCTTACAGAGAAAGGTTTCAGCATCTAAACATTTAAAACCTGGAGTTTTTATCCCGTAACAAAACCAAAAAACAAAAATTCCTCTGACCCTTGTTTTTACAGGGTCCTAAAAGCACTTACGCGGAAATTTAAGCTAAGCGAAGACGTGTCGCTTTATTCAGTAGCAGAGAAGTGTCCCTCTACGTTCACTGGCGCTGATATGTATGCATTGTGTGCGGATGCTTGGTTTCAGGCAGCTAAGCGAAGGGTGAGAAAGAGAGGATTAACACTTTTTAAGACTGTATATAAGCCTCTAATCTTATCCAAACAATGTTCAATCTCTGCTTACTTGGTAAATTCTACAGGTCTTGAATTCAGATTCAGAGGATTCTCTTCCAGAAGACGATCCAGATTCTGTTGTTGTAGACTATGTGGATTTTATAAAGGTACAACCTTTTTTTACTCATCTACTCTAAAAGAGCTTCTTGAGAAATCTCCATCTAGTTTTGAAACATTCTTGTTACTTTTTGTTTGTTTGTAGGCGATGGATCAGCTTTCGCCATCACTCTCCATAAGTGAACTTAAGAAGTATGAGGCCCTTCGAGACCAGTTTGAAGGCCGTTCCAGCTAAACTCCTCTGTGTGATAATAGCAACGAAATAAAAAAAGTAGCATACAAATTACAGAGAGCTAAACGTTCTATGTACATATGATATAAGCACAACAATAAAACCTGTTTCATTTGGGTGGGAGAATTCAAATGGTTGTTAATTTATTGTAAACAGCATATCCTTTTTCATAAGAAGATTAATAAAAGACAAATCTTAAATAACATTTGGTCGGAAATGAAAGAACCACTTGAAACGATGACATCATCACGTCACATGAAAGTTTGCTTTGTTTGTGCAAGCTGGTCCGAACTCGTTCTGATGGATTTCTTTTAGTAAATTCTTTTATTGTTTGTTGGAGAAAATGGCGACAAATAGAGAATGAGGAGGAATCCTGAAACCAACCTGAGGAATCTCGTTTCCATCTTTGCAAGTTCTTTTTCTTTTGCATCTTCAGGTGAGCTCAAATTCGTATGAAACATCTTAGTTGAGAATTTTATCTGCCATCTCGATCTGAGCTTTCTGAAAGAAAACAGGAAGATTTGGCTTTTGCGGTTGTGTCGGATAAAGTTTGGATTTTTAGATGATTTCGGTGAGCAACAGCTCTGGGAGACGAGAAATAGGGTTAGGGTTTGGTGGAATTGAGGAAGAAATGATGGAAGATAGCGACTTTGAGGAAGATAGCATTCATTCTTATGTTTCTTGCGTTGACCCTGATGTTGCTCTCTCTTATATTGTAAAGATCTCTCTCTTCCTCTCTACCTCTCTTGAGATACTTATTTTCTTCTTAGCTCTTGTTGTTGAACTTTTTGAACTTTTTTTAAAGGATGAGAAGCTCGAGAACGTATTGGGGCATTTTCAGAAGGATTTTGAAGGTGGAGTCTCTGCTGAAAATTTGGGTATGTTCCTCTCTTATTGTTACTTACCTTTCAGTGTATCTTTTAACATCAATCTCTCTCATATATGTATAGGTGCAAAGTATGGTGGCTATGGTTCGTTTTTGTCTATGTATCAAAAATCTCCTGTTTGTAAGAGTCCACCACCAGTTCAACACCAAGTGGTAACCAACATCACTCAATCTTCTAATATTTCTATCTTCAGATAGACATTTAGTGAATGCACTTCTTTTATTAAGAGTCCAACATATTTTATAGGTAAATCGTTCTAAGTGCTCAACTTCATCGGCTGCACCTCAAGTATCAGTATCTAAAGCTCCTCCTGCTTCCGATGTTTTGGTCAAACTGAAAAACTTGGCCAAATCAAGTGATATAGGGACACCAGATAGCAAACAAAAACCTGTCACTAAACCTTCTTCTTCTTCTGCTCCATTGAATCATAAGACATTCAGACTCCGTATAAAAGTTGGTTCAAGTGACCTCTCCTCACCCAAAAACGTTTCAACCTATAATAGTAACCAGGGCCTCAATATGCAACCATCAACGTCTCGGGTGAATTGCATCTCAGAAGTTGAAGAAGGTTTACTGTACGATTCGCCGACTGAAATTCTTATGGTGAGACTTTTTCAGTTTCTTTGTTCTCTCCATGAAAATTGAAGAATGATGAAGATAGGTTTTGTTTGTGATGCATTCCTTTGTGTAGGCTATGGTGTCGTTCCCTTTGCATAAAGATCAGCTTTTGTCACCTCTCTCTGATGATCTTATTCAGTTGGGAAAGAAAGAAAAGATCATGACAGATGCTGGATATGTTTCTGTCAACAAGTCAGACTCAATGCCTGAACTGAAAAATAATGTAGGGCCTTTTCCAAATCTCAAGGGAACGGAAAGTGTTAACACAAGAAAAGACGTGTACCTGACAGAAGGTGAAACACCTAACTCGTTGGTTAAGGTTAGTAAGAGTGAGACAAGGTATGAAGACCAAAATTTGAAGTCAAAACTGCCTGAAGCACAGAAGTCACAGAAATATTCAAGCAGGAATAGTTTGAGAGGCAAGGATACTGCTGTAAATATAATTAATACGACTGTAGTAGATAAGTTTCAAAAAGATATTGGAGGATCCGAAGATGTGTGTGAAGGATTCTTTGGTGATTCAGGAGAATCAAAAGAACAAGAACAAAGTAGTCTGGTTCTTAAAGCTAAGAAAGAAAGTGCATTGAAGGAGAGTAACTTGAATGAAGATCAGCACAACACTAGGCAAAGTGTTAGATCGGAAGTGAAAGAACTTTCTGGGACTTGTAAGAAACCAAAGACTGGAAAATCAAGATTCTCTTCTGTAGATCAACCTGGATCCAACAAACTTCTGGACAGTGTAAACAAAACTATGATTGCTCAAGCCTCAGACCATAAAGTAGAGGATATTGCTAAGGCTTCCTCCCATGATGGACATGAAGACAGAAAGAGGAAACAGGAGGAAAACAAAGTAAGTGGAGATTGTATGAGATTTAGAGAAGCTGTAGTAATGGAGTCAGGTGGAGATAAAGTTAGAAAGAAAAAGAGGCTTAAGGGTTCAAGTTGTGATGGAATAGAGTTGCCTTTCAGTAATGAAAGTTGTGATAGGGACCGAGGACGTAGTCAGGAAAATGGTAGAGATAGTGCTTCTCATCTACCTATTAGGGCGTCGTCTCCAAGTTCATTATGTAAGGATTTGGGCTCTGAAATTATCAAAACTAATGTCCACGAAACCAAAGGTTCGCTAGTTGACTCACTGGCTTCTTCAGCCTTAGACCCACGTGAGCTTAAATCAGGAAGAAACTCAGAAGGGGATGAACCCCATGATACTGACTCTACTGCTGGTGATACGTTAAAAAGATGCCGAGATGGTGAAGGTTATAGCACTAAGGATAACCCAGGGACAATAAAGGTTACGGTAAAGGAAGTGCAAGATCTTGGCACTGCTGTTGAAGTAAAAACAAAAGAAAGTAGAAGCAAGAAAAGACCTACTAGAAAAGTGTCTGTGGAGAGTAATAAAGAAGGCTCAAGGGAATATCAAGATCCTGATACTAAGCTAGATACAAATGGTAGTCATTTTCATTCTCCACGGAACTCTGATAGAGCAAAAACTATTCGTGGGAAGAGCAACCACTTGGATATCATGGGCCACGGCACTGAGATATCAAATACAAAGGAACAGATGATGGGAAATGATAATCACAGTTCACGAAACCAAAAGCAAAATGGAAGTGCGCATAAGGATGATGTTGGCTCAAGCCCTTTGAAAAAGGAATCCACTTGTCAGACTGCCTCCAACTCAATCAAAGAGGCTACAGATTTGAAACACATGGCTGATCGTCTTAAGGTTTGGCATATATTTACGGCAAATATGTTGCAGTGGTTATGTTTGATGTAGCGCGCTACTCTGGCTTAACATTGACAGTAACCTTTTGCAGAATGTTGTGTCCAATCACGAGAGCACTAGTGTTTACTTTCAGGCAGCGCTTAAATTTCTTCATGGTGCTTCCCTTTTGGAGTCCTCTGGCAGTGTTGCCAGGTCCAAAGATATATATGGCAGCACAGCAAAACTTTGCGAGTAAGTTTAGCATTCAGCAAGATCTAACTTTATGACTTTCTTCTTATCGGTTTGTTGTCCGTTTCATAGTCATGCAATTTAGTCCTCCATTTTACTACCTAGAAGGAGCCTTTCACTGTGTTGTACTTTTTCATGTTACCCTCTCATTTTCGCTGAGCTTCTGTGATGTGGCTTATAGATATGTTTATACTGCTTATGTAACAGGTTCTGTGCTCATGAATATGAGAAAAATAAAGACATGGGGGCAGCTGCTCTTGCTTATAAATGCATGGAAGTAGCATATCTAAGGATAACTTATTCCTCCCATGGAAACATAAATAGATACCGGTCTGAGTTGCAAGCAGCTCTGCAAGAGATTCCTTCAGGTATTTAGAAAAAAGAGCTATATTTTGGGGAAATTTATCATTATTTGGGAAAACTCTTGGATGATTGTGTTTAAAACAAATGGGCCATCTGTGAACCATACGAAGACGGATACAAGAATGTATTTAATATGTTGTTCCTATTTTCTTGTGAGCATGATTCGGATGAATTACTTTTCCATGTTGTTGTGGTTTCAAACAGGTGAATCTCCATCATTTGCTTCTGATGGTGAAAATCCAAACCAGACATTGGCAGCAGAGAAGGTTGCCTTGTCCAACACTGTGAGGTCATCTCCTAGAGTAACCGGAAATCATGTTCTCTGTTCGAGAAACAATTCCTCTCTTTCACAGCTTTTGGCATTTGTAAGTTCAGTTATGTTTAGCTCTACAGAACCATTTGGCTGCTCTAGTTAACCTAAGTTTAAACTACTTAATCTTTTATTTCCGTGTAAGGAAATTTCAACAGGAATTTAGTACGTAGTTGAGATAGTGACTTGTGCAACATGAACTGGAATCATCTTCAAGTGTAGGATCATATTCATTACCATCATCATAAAAATAGTGTTGTGTGTTTAAACATCTGATGGTTTTGTAAGTAATCTTGCATCATGTCCAGTTGCGTTAATGGATGTTTCTTAGATACATATATATTATGCTCTTGCAGTCACAAAACGTAAGCTTTGCTATGGATGCATCAAGAAAAGCACAAACCGCGTTTGCAATCGCCAAGGGAAAATCGTCTGACAATGGATACAGTAGTAATGGCATAGCATCCATCAAAAGGGCACTTGATTTCGATTTTCAGAACATGGAGAAATTGTTGCGTGTGGTGAGGCTTGCAATGGAATCCATAAACATGTGATTGTGACAGTCACTTCAGAGAAGAGAAAGGGGAAGCGACCCTTGAGTTTTGCATGGAAAATTGAAGGCTTATGTAAAACTTATTTCACTGCTTAAGTGTATAGTGTTAGGACCTTTGTTAAGAGACTTGGCGAAGATATAGAAGTCATCATCATGCGTTATGCATATGGTATACGTATAGATATAGTATAGGAGAACTTTAGGAAGAGGCTAATGAACTAAAATTACTCTGGCTTTGTAGCAATTGTTTCTTGAACTAAAGGGTTTGTTTCGTTTCATCTACATGGTATACAAAAGAATCTAAAACCATAACACCTTCTCTGCTCTCTGGAAGGTACACTGAACTAAGCGAGGTATTTGAAAGTGTGGGGATTTTCTGTATCCCTCTCCAAGAAATCTCTGACAAGCAAATCCTCAATCCGTATCTTGATCATCTTTATATCAGGCTGCAAAATAAAACAACAACAACAACCATTAAGAAGATCTTCTTGAATCTCCAACATGACTACTTTTATTACCTTGAACGTTCTGCTAAGCTGATCAACACATTGAGAGACTAACTGTTGATAGGGCAACACTTTTCTGCTCTTCATGATCCTCACAATAGAAGCATCAATCGCATCGCGTCTATCTGTATCAACATCTCTAACTACTTTCTTCCGTTCTTCCACCACCATTGGAGGAAGAGAGACCTGTTTCACAAACATAAGAAAACAAACAACTATTAGAAAGCTAGTCTTTCTTTTTGATCAGGGAGAGATAGAAACAACACAATGCTCTTATGATACCTTGACTCTCCGCATTGTAGCTGTGAACTTGGAGTTGAATTCGAAAACATCTGTTGTCGAGATGCTCTTTGAGGCTGGTTCCTTGTTAAGAATCTTGTGCTTTGCGCATGAGAGAGAAAGAAGCACCGTTACAAGATCTTCATCGCTGAGGTTTAGTTGTTCAATGATCTCCTGGTAGGTTAATCTTGCTGTGTTGTTGAAAAGGCATAACACAATAGCCTGAAAGAAAACAGATAAACAAAAATATAGTGTTTCAAAAATGAAACAAACCAAAAGAAAAAGAATACATATATACCTGGTAGGTAGAAAGGACCAACTCTATTGGTTTTGAATCAAAGTTTCCAATAACATGACATGTTCCCAGAGAATGAATCCACCTGAGCTTCCTCTTATAGGTCATTCTTTCATAATAAGACTTGTAAGCTTCAACACACTCGACCATTTCACGTGGTAGATTGAGGTTAGTGGATGTTATGTAACTCGGCCAAAAACTTGAGGTGAGAACAGTGACTGCCATATCAATCCCTCCTGGTTTTGAGCGTAAGCGTCTCTCGAAGACCTTCTGATATTCTTTTGCCACATCCATATCCTTAACCTATACAACGTACAAAAAGGTTACTACTACTAAACAAGCAAGGGAAAAAAGAAAAAAAAAAATCATTTTAACGAACCATGCCCTCCATCTTAAAAGTAAACTGGCAACCCTGTTCTTCTTTGATCTTTGAAAGTATAGTTGTTTCATGTTCTTCATTAACTTTGCGATCAAACAAGAGCCTACGCGCTAGATTCTTCCTGCAAACAACCATATGGATCTCCTTTAAAGCATTCATATGAAAACAAATATAAACATTGGAGGCAGAGATGTGTGTACCTATAAAACTCGGCGAAAAGATCCTTGTCACTTATATAATCAAGCAGCTTAACCACCTGTAATCATCATGTATATAAAAAAAACTTTTAGCATCAAGACAAAGAATAAAATGAAACTGATAGACAGAGATATTATTACAGTGTCAATGGTAGCTTCAATAGCTTCATCACTCTTTCCTGACTTCCTGAAGAGATTGTCGCAAAACGTTGCAAGTAACTCTGCACTTGATCTCTCAGCCACTTTCTTGTTACAGAACATTTCAAAAGCTTCTTTCAACGTCTCGTGGAAGAGTGTGTGGTTCTTAAAACAGTCTGTGACATAGACCATGTACTTATCGTGTAGGTCGATTAACTTCCCGACAAGAACCTGTTCTTCCACCATCACGGTATCAGTAGTAGCTGCTGCTTCTTGGGCTTGTTTGATTAGTGCATTCCCCTCTCTAGTAACAAGAAGCCTGAACGCGTCTGCAACAGGTTCCAACCCTTTGGGAATTGAGTTAAAGAGCCTGTACATCCTGGAGAGATCATCCATCTTGTCATCTCTCAGCAATGCAGTGAAACCTGAGTGCTCTTTCTCTAGAAGCTGTTTTGCAACCGAAACCAACAAATGTTTCTGCACAGTCTTAACTAGTTTGGGCTCAGTGCTTGAATGAAGGTAGTGTGTGACTCTCTCCTTCTCCTTTTTCAAAGACGCCTCACACTTTATCATGTATTCAGGACAAGAATCCTCCTGGATCCATCTTGAGGCCTTGCGTGCGTAGTAAGACGCCGTGTCTTGAAGCAAGAACCTCTCAAAATCATCTTTATACCTTTCAATAGTTCCCATCCCACTCTGAACAAAGATATCTAATACGTTCTTCAGTAGTTCCCTGTCAATCTCTCCACCTTCACGTTCTTTATGAATCTAGAAAATAACAAAACCTTGGTTCGTTACTCAATCACAGATTCTATTAATATCAATATATATACTTACCAGTTTCATAACAACATCTTTGGCGTTGGATTGTATCTCAAGGTAAACACGGTCGCGGAAGGACTTCATGGAAACTTCAAGAAGTGATGGATACTTTCTTTGTGAAATGAAGATACGTTCAAGATATGTGAAGAAGTGGGATAACCACTTAACAAAGACTTTGTAATGATCCAACCTCCGAGAAAGCTCCCTCAGCAAGTATTCATCATGCTTCTGCTGAATACAAGGCAACACCTAACCACACACATAAAATTATATTTTCATCTCAAACATTCTATAGAGAGAGAGAAGTCATTAATAATACTCAATACCGTTTTGGTGGCATAGTGTTCAAGAATGTAGTGATACTTATGATAAAGCCTCTGAGAGTAATTGTGAGGGTGCTTCTGGTTGCACATAGTGTAGATTGTTGTGTAAAGCTCTATGTATTCTTCAGCATCAAAGTGTAGTGATGTCTCAGACGTAGTCTCTTCTTCTTCAAGAATCCTTGTAAGCTTAGAAACACCAGTTTCCAAGCACTTACATCCTTGCTCAAACTTGATGATCGTGCTGCTATACATTTCTGCGATCAAAAGTAGTAATACAGAACGAGGAGAATCTTAGCTAGCATCGGTATTCAAACCCTAGTCTTGAACTCGATCATTGAATCATGAACATAGACGAGAAACCAGAGAGAGAGAGAAAGGAAGTGAAATCTTGAACCCTAAATCAAGATTGTGACGTACCTGATGATGAGAGCTGCAAAGACTGAGAAAAGTGACAGTGTGTATTTATAGGGTCCAAGAAGCAGTGAAGCGGTAAAGAACTTGAATCCTCTATTTTTTTTTTTTATTTAAATACAAAAGAATCCATAAACATGTGATTATGAATTGTGATCCCACCTTGTAAAAGTACGTTTTAACATCTCACAAGAAGATACTCACTGCAGAGAAGACAAGGGGGAAGCGACCTTTGAGTTTTGGTTGGAAAATTAAAGACTTGTAAACTTATAATTCACTTCTTAAGTGTATAGTGTTAGGACCTTTGAGTGTTGTAGCATATATAGATATAGGAAGAGGCTAATGAACTAAAATGTAGCAATTGTTTCTTGAATAGAAGGGTTTGTTTCGTTTCATCTACATTTTATACAAAAGACTACTATGAGAGAATGTAAAGACTTGCCAAAGAATCTAAAACCATATAACACCTTCTCTGCTCTCTGGAAGGTACTCAGAACTAAGCGGCGTATTTGTAAGTGTTGCGATTTTCTGTATCCCTCTCCAAGTAATCTCTGTCGAGCAAATTTTCAATCCGTTTCTTGATAATCTTTATATCAGGCTGCAAAATACAAACAACAACAACAGCCATTAAGAAGATGTTCTTGAATCTCCAAAATATGAATGACTATACTTTTATTACCTTGAACGTTCGGCTAAGCTGCTCAACACATTCAGAGACTAACTGTTGATGAGGCAACACTTTTCTGCTCTTCATGATCCTCACAATAGCAGCATCAATCGCATAGCGTCTATCTGTATCAACATCTTCAACTACTTTCTTGCGGTCAATCACCATTTGAGGAAGAGAGACCTGTTTCACAAACAATCATTAGAAGCTAGTCTTTCTTTTTGATCCAACAATATAGCTCTTATTATACACCTTGATTCTCCGCATGTTATTGGTGAACTTGGAGTTGAATTCGAAAACATCCGTTGTAGAGATGCTCGTTGAGGCTGGTTCCTTGTTAAGAATCTTGTACTTTGCGCATGAGAGTGAAAGAAGCACCCTGACAAGATCTTCATCCTTGAGGTTTAGTTGTTCAATGATCTCCTGGTAGGTTAATCTTTCTGTGTTGTTGAAAAGGCATAACACAACAGCCTGAAAGAACACAGATAAACAAAAATATAATGTTTCAAAAATGAAACAAACCAAAACAAAAGAACGTATATACATACCTGGTAGGTAGAAAGGACCAACTCTATTGGTTTTGCATCAAAACTTCCAATAACATGACATGTTCCCAGAGAATAATTCCACGTGAGCTTCCTCGCCTCGGTATTCGTTTCATAATAAGACTTGAAAGCTTCAACACACTCGACCATTTCACGTGGTAGATTGAGGTTGGAGGATATTTTGTAACTCGGCCAAACACTTGTGGTGAGAACAGTGACTGCCATATCAATCCCTCCTGGCTTTGCGGTTAAGGATCCCTCGAAGCCCTTGTGAAATTCTTTTGCCAGTTCCATATCCTTCACCTATACAAATGTACAAAAGGTTACTACTACTAAACAAGCAAGGGGAAAAAGAAAAAAATCATTTTAACGAACCATGCCCTCCAACTTAGATGTAAACTGGCCACCCTCTTGTCTTTTGAGCTTTGAAATTATACTTTTTTCATGTTCTTCATTAACATTGCGATCAAACAAGAGCCTACGAGCTAGCTTCTTCCTGCAAACAACCACATGGATCTCCTTACAGCATTAGTATATGACCAATAAGATTCAGATGAAAACAGTGGAGGCAGAGATGTGTACCTATAAAACTCGGCGAAAAGATCCTTGTCACTTATATGAGCAAGCAACTTAACCACCTGTAATCATGTAAGAAGAAACTTTAGCATCAAACCAAGAGTAAATGAAAAAAACAAGAACAGGAGACTTTTTACATTGTCAAACGTAGCTTCCATAGCTTCATCACTCATCTTGTCATTTCCTAACTTCTTCAAGAGATTGTCGCAAAACGTTGCAAGTAACTCTGCACTTGATTTCTCAGCCACTTTCTTGTTACAGAAGATTTCAAAAGCTTCTTTCAAAGCCTTGTAGAACAGTGTGTGGTTCTTAAAACAGCCCGTGACATAGACCATGTACTTATCATATAGGTCCATTATCTTCCTGAAAAGGACCTGCTCCTCCACCACGTTACCATTAGTAGCTGCTGCGTCTTGCGCTTGTTTGATAAGTGCAGTCCCTTCTGTAGCAACATGAAGCCTGAACGCATCTGCAACAGGTTCCAAACCTTTGGGAACTGGATGATAAAGCCTGTACATCCTGGAGAGATCATCCATCTTGCCATCTCTTATCAAAGCTCTGCAACCTGAGTGCTCTTTCTCTAGAAGCTGTTTTGCAACCGAAACCAACAAATGCTTCTGCACAATCTCAACTAGTTTAGGCTCAGTACTTGAATGAAGGTAGTGAGTGACTCTCTCCTTCTCCTTTTTAAGAGACTCCTCAGACTTTATCATGTATTCAGGGCAAGAATCCTCCTGGATCCAGCAAAAGGCCTTGCAAGAATAGTAAGAAGCCGTGTCTTGAAGCAAGAACCTCTCAAAATCATCTTTATACCTTTCAATAGTTCCCATCCCACACTGAACAAAGATATCTAATACGTTCTTCACTAGTGCCCTGTCAATCTCTCCGCCCTCATGTTCTTTATGAATCTGGAAAACACCAACCATCTTAGTTAGATAAATACTCATCACAGATTCTATTTTATATATACTTACCAGAGCCATAACAACATCTTTGGCCTTAGATTGAACCTCAAGGTAAACCAGGTCGCTGAAGATCTTCATGGCAACTTCAAGTAGTGATGGGTAGTTTCTGAGTGGAATGAAGAAACGTTCAAGATAGATGAAGAAGTGGGATAACCACTTAACGAAAACTTTATAGTGATCCCATCTCTTAGAAAGCTCTCTCAGCAAGTGTTCACCATGCTTCTGCTGAATACTAGGCAACACCTAAACCCACACACACATAGAATATATATTAAACTCTATTCTCAAACAGTACAGAGAGAGAAGTTTCAAAACTCACTCACCGTTTTGTTGGCGTAGTGTTCAAGAATGTCATGATACTTATGATAAAGGCTCTGATAGTAATCGTGAGGGTGTGGCTGGTTGCACATCTTGTAGATTGTTGTGTAATGCTCTATGTATTCTTCAGGGTTAAACGGTGGTGGTGACTCAGACGTGGTACCTTCTTCTTCAAGAAACCTTGTAAGCTTGGAAACAACAGTTTCTAAGTGCGTACATCCTTGCTCAAACTCGATGATCGTGCCGCTATACATTTCTGCGATGAGAGAACGAGGAGAATCTTAGCATCGATGTTCAAACCCTAATCTTACGATTCAGAAACTCAACGACGATATGTTACAGTAACTCAATCACTGAATCAAAACAGAGCGATAGAGAAACCGTCGTAAACTCGATCAGAATCGCGAACATAAACGAAAGATTAAAGAAAGAGTAAAACCCTAATCAAGATCGTGACGTACCTGAAGAGTTTACAGATCGTATCGTATCGAATCGTATTCCAAAGGGGTTTGTGAGAGCTACGAAGACTGAGAAAATGAGTGGAGGGTATTTATAGGGTCCGAGAAGCAGTTAGGCGCGCGGTAAAGAACTTGAATCGTTTCTTTTTCTTTTTTTTTAATATTTCTTTAAATACAGAAAACCGTTATCAGTTTAAGATTTTTTTTAAGGAAATAAAAAACGTGGAAAGTGGAAACTAATGAGATCCCACAATCACAATTAATTTGTGATTATGTATTTATTGTAAAAATATGCGTTTAGTTTAATAAATATTTTTGAGGTGAGTATAACTCTGTGAAACAGATCGTGTGTGCATAAACGTTTGTGACATAAATTTTCGTTTCACTCGCATGCTCATGGAGAAACGTCGTCCAAGATAAGTGACACTGAGAACTGCTGATGATCAGTCCATAGAGGATACTGCTGATGATGAACTTCATGGACCCCAAGGCTCAGTGCCAAACGTATCTCAACACCTTTAAGACTATACACACTTAGAAAATACTACGGTGGCTCTAGCCTGTATGGGAAGCTACAACAGACAGATCATGAAACAAGAAAAAAGAGTCTGAATTGAAATAGAAATTGCAGGGACAATCAGGCAATGCTGCATTTTTAACTCCCATATTATACAAAGTTTATCTCTTAATGTCACACAACTCTTTACGTGGATGTCAGTAATAGCAAAAATGTTTCTTAATGCTACTAGTTAATTTTTTTTCTTTTTATTCATTATGTTTTCAGCTCCTACCAGTTGTTCAACTCGTTTTAGTTATGTATGAACTCTTTGCTGGTTTGATTCTTTTCTTGAGCTTTGCTTAATCTCAAAATAAAATATAATTATAGTTTGCGTTAACCTCAGGAAAACTAAAAAGGTTAGTATTCGTTTTTGTACTAAGTGCTCTTAATTATGTAATGAAACGTAAAGAAGGATTGAAGAATTGATAGACATAAAATAATATTTCTTCCGTTACACTTACAAACTTACAAATTAATTTAGTGTAGTTTAGAACTTTTCACACATTAACAAATATGATTAAAAAAAAATCTATTATACTCTTTAAACAAAAAAAAAAAAATTCTTCCAATCAAGCCTCTAGAATTATCTTTTTTGCCTAAGTTTATTTCAAGCTGATATTACAAAAATAAAACTTCAAAAGAGAGAAAGAAATGAAGTAATTTTCTTGTGTTTTTCATCCTTGGATTTAAATTTGGTTTGAACTAGCTAGACTGTAGAAACCTAGTTTGTATCTGTATCACTGGAACAATATTCATCGCTTGAGACACAAGAAAGGTGGTGAGTCTTTAAGTGGATGCCAGTAAAAGCAATGTTCCTCGCTTTTGTATTGCGAAAGAAGGTTCTGAGTTATATATATATAGTTTTTTTGTTGATAAAATGTGAATTTTAAATATGATAACTTAACTGTATATATATATGTGTATAACCATATCATTGGGTAATCGATGAGCTATACAAGTCGTCTCCCAATGGACTGCTTAAAGATAGTGTTCAGCCTATTCCCTAAATGGAGGCGTGGGTCAGAAGTTACAAAGCTTGGTAAGATATACATATATTGGTTTACTATATGGAGATAAATATAGATATTAATTTTGATTTTTGGTAATATAATAGGATATGCATGATTTTTCATTTATGAATTTCGTTTCTATGATTATTCTTCTTCACCCTAATACGAGAAGAACATGGAATTTATTAAAACGTTGCAGGTTACAAGCTTCATGGCAATCCTTTCTCCACCAACACAAGGCGTGTTCTCGCTGTTCTTCTTGAGAAAGGGGTCTCCTACGAGTCCATTACGGTCGATTTGAAAACCGGTGAACACAAAAAGGATTCTTTCCTTGCTCTCAACGTAAGTAATTCTCATCGCAAGAGTAGCTTCAGAGTGGGATTAACTAAGCACCTGTAGATAGATTACTTCTCACTCAAGGCATGCTATATCTGTTTATAAGCTAAAATATCATGTGTTAAGTTTCTGTTTATGCTACACTCTCATGTTCTAAGTTTTAACGTGGTTATTATTCTTCCACATGTTTGATCACGTTTATATCACAAATACGTGTCTAATCATCTACATCTACACTAGTTTGTTAAATATAAGTTCAAAGTCTTTGATACTCACCTAGTGATAACAGTGTGTTATTGATGCAGCCTTTTGGTCAAGTCCCAGTTCTTGAAGATGGAAACCTTAAGCTTTCTGGTGAGTTAATTTAATTATGCACTAATTATTAACAGCATCCTGATAAACATTTATTTTTATTTTATTTTCGGACTAATTCCATTTTAAAATTATCTTTTTCTTCTAGAGTCTCGAGCTATCACTCAATACATCGCATATGTCCATTGCTCAAGAGGAACACAACTTCTGAATCTTCAAAGCCACGAGACAATGGCAATACTAACAATGTGGATGGAGATCGAAGCTCACCAGTTTGATCCATTTGCATCGAAACTCACTTGGGAGCTTTACGTTAAGCCTATCTTCGGTCTAGAGACTGACCACATGGTCGTCAAAGAAAACGAGGCTGGTCTAGAGAAGGTTCTAAATGTCTACGAGAAACGACTCGGAGAATCTAGATTCTTGGCGTGTAATACCTTTACTTTGGTTGATCTTCATCACTTACCCAATATACAATTCCTTTTGGAAACTCCAACGAAGAGATTGTTCGAAAATCGACCTAAAGTGAACAATTGGGTGCATGAGATTACGAGTAGAGAGGCTTGGAAAATGGCATGTAATCCAGAAGAGTCTTGGTTTGGTAAGAGGGGAAAATAAATGAAAGCTAAAGAAAACTTGTGTGAGAATGTGTGTTGTGTTTGGGTCTTTGTTTGTAAGCTTGTGTTGTTTGTCTGTGTGGTGTTTTTTTTTTTTAAATGCTACTAGATTTTGACCCGCGCTTAAAACGCGGGATTTGTTAAGAGATAAAAACTTGTGAATCGTTACATAATGCGTTTTCTAAAATTTGAAAATTAATTACATGTCTAATTTTGTTGACTGTAATTTTTTTAAGAAAGACCATTGTTTAATTAAATTTTATCCAATGAAATGTGCTACAAAACTTCACCTATAAATTGTCATGGACTACATGTATTGGGGCTTTTCATGATTTGTCGAGAATAAAAAAACAGAATAAGGGAGTTGAAAAAGGTCGCCACATCAATCGTCATCTGCAAAACATATTTTTTTGATATTAGAAGCTCTTGAAAAAAAATCGATTGTGGTTAAATATTTCTAAGCATCATAGCAGACATAAATAGTTTACAAAGACAATACAAAAAAAATTAAAGGGGATGGAAGACTATGTTATCGATTCAACAACAAAGTAAGGTTTGGGTCCAATGACTACACTGATTTTGTTTCTTGTTGTTAATAAGTCTTTGATTTGTTGACATACATGAAAAAGTAAGGTTAAATAGTTCGAAGCATCATCGCATACATAAAAACTTTGCAAAGAGAACAACAAAATTTAGGGGATCAAATGCTATATTACATATTCAAAAACACTAAGTAAGGTTTGGATTCAATGACTTTCACCTCTCTTTAATTTTGCTTCTTCATGTTAAATATTCGAAAAATAGAAGTGACATTTTTATAACGAAACGGAATTTGTTGATAGAGCAAAAGAAAATAAGTCAATTAAATACTGAATTATATTTTCAGTAAAACATTCAGACAATAATAATACTGCATTCAAAACAAAAAGTAGTATAGAAAGCAATATGAGTACATTATCATCTGCGAAAACAACCTATAGAGTTTCGCCATATTATGCACTGAACTGCTTTATGTACAAAAGATTTTCATTATAGGATTTTTTAAAAAGAGGTGAGATATGAAAATTTTATATCGTGGTGATAGAAATTTGAGGTGTAGATATTGCTATTTATAGCAAAAACTACATGCAAGATAGGTTAGTATCTCTATAAAACCGGAAATATTATAGGAAACTGTATTTAGATAGAATTAGAAATATATAACATTTCAGAATAATTGATAAGTTTTTTTGACAAAAAGAATAATTGATATCTACAGAAATCTTATCAAATCTGTTACTGTATTAAGTTATCGATTTTAAAAATATTATGAGATCAACCCAAAATTTCCAAATTTTAGATAAGCTTTTGGGAAAATATTTTGTAGATTTGGAAACCAAATTTTGAAGATTTAAATAGTTGCTAAAAATAAGGTCGAATTTTTTTATTTTAATGAAGTTTGTGTTGAAGAATTAAGTTGGGATATTGTATAGTAAAATATAAACTAATAAACCCGATTGTGTATTTGCATTTAATGAATTAGCATTAAAATGTTTAAAGTTTGTTGTAAACTATGATAATATCTAGAGATTTTTTTTGTGGCCATGTTTTGTTAGATAGAGGTTGTATATCGTTTCACCATAGGCTAACCTGATATTATATGAGACCATACTAATACTCATGATACATGTAGGTATATATAATGTTTGGTTTTGTATGCATTGTGTTGTAAAAA
This sequence comes from Moricandia arvensis, assembly GCA_905132765.1. Taxonomy (NCBI): domain Eukaryota; kingdom Viridiplantae; phylum Streptophyta; class Magnoliopsida; order Brassicales; family Brassicaceae; genus Moricandia; species Moricandia arvensis. Next base: position 56,871 of record CAJHQP010001422.1, on the reverse strand, counting down.
GATGATTATTTTCTTTATGTAAGATATATTCATATATTTGATTAACATATGTGCATTGTAATATGATATATACATATTGAAATGGTAAAATGATTTTCTGTAAAATGTAAGAATGCCACAAATTTACATATTTGTTTGTTGTAGCTTATGGTAAAATATTGGTATATGGGTATATAACATAAAACTATGATCTATTTTATATAAGAAAAGTGGTTGAAGATTAGTCTCTGTTTACTATAGTAAATTATCAAGAAAAAAATAAATAATATGTGTCACTAACTTAGGATCCGGCCAGTAAATTATATAACTTGAGATTAGAGGCAAAACTTTTGCTATGCATTACGTGTTACTAATGGGACATACATGTTTGATTAATTTATATATTATGAATATTCCGTTAAAGAAATGCTAAGAGTTTTGAATAATTGTAAAGGGTTTTGAAATGGTCCGAATATGCTTGAATACAGTATTTATAGTTATCATGTTTCTGGATATTTTTAATTAAATAGATTTATTTTAGGAAAAAGTCAGTGGCATAACTTGTAATATTGTTGTGAAACTAAGGGCAAAATCTTATTTGTACTTCAGTTTTAATAGATTAGATGTATTTGATTTATGTGTATATCTGATGCATATGAATATATGGATTGTAGAATAATAATGATTGATAATTCATTCATGATTTTTTGTTGTTGTAATATCATTGGTAATTTTTCTATCAAGTTGCATTCTTTCAAAATTACGTATCAATCTTAACTTGTATACTAGATTTTAACTCGCACGTCCGTGCGAATATTTTTTATTTTATAAATGAATTTGATATTATTACAAATATTGTAATTATATAATTTTCAATTTAGTGTTATATATTGTGTAACTCTATAATTTTTTTATATTTCTTATTCAACATTATTAATATATAGTGATTTGTTTAAAAAAATTAATTTGTTATTAATTTTTATTACTTAGTAATATATTTTCGAATTAGATACAATAAAATAATCATATGAAATAATCAAATAAAGATCCTCTTTCAAAATATGTTCGTTTTCTTTAATTTATATATTTTCATAAAATATATTTTAATTTTTGAAATGGTCCAACTACGACTTGTTAATAGTAAATTAAATTTTTAAATTTCTTAATTTAACTATTTAATATAATTTTATCATATTTAACTAATGTAACACTGCTATTTTTTATATAATCCAGAATTTATTTATAGAATTTATAAAAAAATAGTGTAGAATTTTATTTTCTTGTTTTATAATAAAAACTTAGATAGCATTGATTTATAATAATATTATATTACGAATTACGAAATTTGTTAATGTATTATTTTATAAAAACATTTAAATTTTAAGTAAGATTTTGTTAGATTTTTTCTCAACAGATTTTGTTATAATTAAAAAAACAAAATTTTTGTTGGTTTATTATTAATGAAAATAATCAAAAAAATATGTCATATTAACTAATTTTTGATATGGTCCAACTATGATTTGTTAATAGTAGATTTAAAATAGGATTCTATTTTAATATAGTAGATACTTTCTCTGAATATTTTGTTTGGTGAGAGTATCTATCATTGTTAGAAATAATATTTAAAAATAATTCACATTGTATAAGCAATATTATATTAGCTATCCCCCGATTTTTCTATCATGTTAGCCATTGACAGCTTGACATATACTTAGTTTTATTTAAAAATTTGAAACAAAAAAAATGTGAAGGTAAGAAATCTTCAATTTCATGTAAAAAAAAATCTAACTAACTAACAAAATTAAATAATAAATGTAACTAGTATATGACCCATTGTATATAATTGTATATACATCTTTTTGATATCTATCTCTATGACTAAGGGATATATATACACCAAATCTATCTCAAGAAAAAACATTCCAGTGTATAGAAAAGGTAGCAAAATGAGTTTCTCTAGATTGTTGGTAACATTTGCTCTTGTGATTGTGGTCATATCCATTTCTTATGAACCATTCCCAGGTAATTATTATGATTCTATAACTTCGTATTTTGCTATCTAAAGTATTGTATATAAAATAATTCATAACTATTGAGTCGTAGGGATGGGCGTAAACGCTAGTGATGTTGATGTACCTACGAGTTGCTACGCTTATTGTAACGAGACGTTCGAGAGTCGTCACCAATGCTCTAAATGGTGTGAAGAATCAGCTCAAAAAGATGGTAATCATAATAACACGTAGATTTCTTATTTTTATCAAAATATTAGTTGAATGTGATTTATATTTTTATTTGTTTCGAAGGGATGAAATATAATTGAATAATATTATGGGTTTTGTTGGTTCTCTGGTTCTTAATATATGATGAGATGATGTAAAGTTGCAAGGTACAAGATTTATGGCTATCCTTACTCCCCCAACACTAGGCGAGTTCTGGCTGTTCTCCACGAGAAAGGTCTCTCTTACGAGCCCATCACTGTCGACTTGAAGGCAGGTGACCAAAAGAAACCAAAGTTTTCTCTCTATTAATGTAAGTTTTTATCACTCGTTAGATTACTTGTGGCTCTAGATATGTTTAGGTCTAAATTATGGCTTTGGTTTAAGATACCGATCTCTAACCCCTTTTTTGATTGATGCATCTGTTTGGTCGACTTTATAAATTAACTTAGCAAGGACTCATCGACTTCTATATACATAATTAAATTGTTTTAACTAGGGTTTCTGCGCCAGAGATCAATTACTTGCGATTAAAGTTATTCTACATCTTAGGTTTTAAGTTTAACAATCTATTTATATGCAGCCATTTGGTCAAGTCCCTGTTTTACTACACGGACATCTTAAGTTGATTGGTAAGTTTTAAAAGTTTGATTACAACTTACTGATCTGATAACAAATATTTTTTGATATTAGTTATTTTGATAAATATTTATTTTACTCAGAATCCAGAGCCATATCACAATACATCGCGACTGTTCATAAATCAAGAGGCACACAACTCATGAATCTCACAAATTACAAGAAAATGGGAATAGAAACAATGTGGATATATATCGAATCTTTTGAGTTTGATCCACCCGCTTCAATACTCGTTTGGGAGCAATCCATCAAGCCTACGAAGGGTCTAAAAACGGACTATAAGGTCGTAAACGAAACCGAGCCGAGGCTAGAGAAAGTTCTAGATATCTACGAAGAAAGACTTAAAAACTCGAGCTTCTTGGCTAGTTATGGACACACCTACAAAGAGATTGTTCGAAAACCGGCCTAGTGTGCACAAATGGGTGGTTAAGATTATGGCTAGACCGGCTTGGAAGAAAGCTTGTGACGCCAAAGCTTGGTACAAGAAGAAGAATTAATAAGAGCGAAGAAGTTTTGTGAGCAAGTGTGTGTGTGTGTGTCGTTTGTGTGTTTATTTTAATATTACAAGCTTGTGTTGTGTGTTGTTATCTTTAAGTTTCATGTTATGAATAAAGGGCAAAACTTCTTTGAGTAAATAAGGTTAAACCGAAAATTCCTAGTAATTTATACCACACTTACCACATGGTCGTCGAATTAAAACTTGTGTGAGAATGTGGGTTGTGTTTGAGTCTTTGTTTGTAAGCTTGTGTTGTTTGTCTGTGTGGTGGGGTCTTGTAAGATTCTCTGTATTTGGTTTATGTGTATATCTGATGCATATGAATAAACGAAAAAATATAAATAATAATGATCATATTTATTCATTCATGCATTTTTTGTTGCAATATCATTAGTAATGTTTTTATCAAATTGCATTATTTCAAAGTTATGTATCAACATTAGCTTTTATATACTTTCTTTGACAATTTTTTGTTTGGTAAGAATATATTTCATAGTAATATGCTTTATAGTTGGTTTATGTGTATATTTGATGCATATAAATAAATGGAAATAATAAAAATAATGAATTATTATTTAATAGTCATCAGTAGGGTGGCTATAGATCAAATATTCGTCTATAGTTTGTCTTGTTTTCTACGCATGATAATATTTATTTTGCTTTGTAAAGTTATAAATATTCAAAAAATTTGATTCAAATAAAAAAATAATGAATTAAATCAAAATTTATAGATATTTTGTCCAGCAGTGATTAGATCCAATGTGTAACCAACCATTCCTTACCTTTCATTCAGTCTATCAATTGAAATATTCGGTTAGACGGAGGAACTCGTCAATCCACGTGAACCCAACTCTACCGGTCCAACTTTGACGAGTAGATAAAAGAGTACTCTAATGGTCGGTATCAACCCGGTGGTTGATAATTTCTCTGATTATAGTTTTTCTATTAACTTTGTTCTTTTGACAAAAAAAAAAACCATTAACTTATAAAGTCTTGAACCAATAGAACGAATCATATACATTAATCAAACTTACTTATTATTTTTGAACGAAAATCAAACTTGCCTATTTCACAATAATCAACTTGACTTTGAAATAATCCTCTGACAAAGAGTATTCAAGATTGGTGGCGCCGGTTTGGTTTTTGTTTATTCACTAAGTACTCTGTTATACTTGTATAAATACACTCCACCGTTTGTATATTTATTTCATCATACCTCAAAGATCTCTCACATTTTAATTACAAACTAGTACACGAGAAATATTATAAAAAAAAGTCAATGGCAGGAATCAAAGTCTTTGGCCACCCTGCTTCTACAGCCACCAGACGAGTTCTCATCGCGCTGCACGAGAAAGAACTCGACTTCGAGCTTGTTCATATCGAGCTCAAAGATGGTGAACACAAGAAAGAACCTTTCCTCTCCCGCAACGTAAGTATATGTAATAAATATTTTCAAGATTAAAGTAACATATTGTTCCATTTAGAAGGTGGTCTGAAAATTGTTTTACAGCCTTTTGGTAAAGTTCCAGCCTTTGAAGACGGAGACTTCAAGCTTTTCGGTAAACAGCTCTTAAATTTTAAGGCCCGGTCATTTGAATCTTTAGTTCGGTTTAGTATGAAGGAAAATTTATGATTGGTTGTTAAACCAAACCGGTTAAATCTCTTTGGTTTGGTCTGGATGCCCAAACCCCTCAAAATTAAAACTGAAAAAGTTTCATGTATGTTTGTGCAGAATCAAGAGCAATTACTCAATACATAGCTCATGAATACGCAGACAAAGGAAACCAACTTCTCTCGCCAGGATCCAAGAACATGGCGATCTTGGCCATGGGGATGGAAATAGAAGCTCATGAGTTTGACTCAGTTGCTTCAAAGCTTGGCTGGGAACAAATCTTCAAGACTTTCTTTGGTTTGACCACAGACCAGGCCGTTGTTGAAGAAGAAGAGGTTAAGTTAGGCAAAGTTCTTGACAACTACGAAGCTAGGCTCGGTGAGTCCAAGTACTTGGCGTGTGATCACTTCACTTTGGTCGATCTTCACCACATCCCTGTGATTCAGTACTTGCTCGGTACTCCAACTAAGAAGCTCTTTGATGAGCGTCCACATGTCAGTGCTTGGGTTGCTGACATCACTTCTAGGCCTTCTGCTCAGAAGATCCTCCTTTAAGTGAATTTATTTTAATTTAAACTGTTCATCAGAAAGTGGCGATGGTCTCATTGTGCACTTCTCTGAAACTCTGTTTCCTCTGTTTATTTCATATGTATACTCTGTTTTCCGTTTTAATAAGATACTGATTTGCATGTAATCTTCAGATATGTAACCACGATACACATCATCTCCTGCAAAATGGAAGCATGACTTTAATTATTTTAGACATTAATCATTTCTCTTTAGTTTTGTTGAAATCTATATTTTCTTCGTAATTACTAGCGTTTTTGTTGGATTCTGAGTATTAAATTTTATTTTAAGGGATGTTTTTTTTGGCCAAGTTTAATTATAAACATATTAACAGCCTGTTTGCTTTAATCCACCAATTTTTACTGTTGAAAAACACAATAAATTTAGCACGAAAATAAATTAACTAGTCAGACATTAATCATTAGTTCTATTGAAATCTATATTTCTTCTTCATTAGCTTTTTTGTTGGTTTGTTCGTTATTAAATTTAATTTTAAGGGGGTGTTTTTTGCCAAGTATAATTATAAACATATTACACACATCCTGTTTGACCCTTTAGTTCACCAATTTTTACTGATTATTAAATTTATTTAAGGGATGTTTTTTGGCCAGGTTTAATTATAAACATGGTAACAGCCTCAATTTTTACTGTCGATTAGGAAAACACAATAAATTTAGCACGAAAATAAATTAATTATTCAGACATTAATTTATTTCTCTTTAGTATTATTGCACTCTATATTTCTTCTTAATTAGCTTTTTTTGTTGGTTTGTTCGTTATTAAATTTAATTTTAGGGGAATGCTTATTGCCAAGTATAATTATAAACATAATACTTACACATCCTATTTGACCCTTTAATTCACCAATTTTTAATGTCTGATTTGAAAAACTATAACTCCGTTTTTTGAACTTTCTAGAGGTTATTTAATGGCTTTTATAACTTTTTGTGACAAAATAAATAAATAACTTTTTTGTGAATACCGTGGAAGATGACGGAGTTGTAGATGGAAACGGAGTTATAGTTTTCGATGTGGATGCCGTCATTGTTGGGACTTAACGGCGGAGCAGTGCTCCTTGACATCACTCGAATCTGAAATTTACACAGCGGGATGTTTTTTTATCATTAGACCTTCCACCATTGTTAGATTCGAGCTCATACAGAACCTCAAAAAGCATGCATGCAATTTAATTCATTAGTATTATTTACCATATCAATAGTAATAAATTATATAAAATGAATGGGGCTGTCGCAAGGACCAGCAACAATTGCAGATTTGTTGACAGAATGTAGAATATTTAAAAATAATTCATTCTCTATTGAAGAGTTTTATATTAATCTGAAAATAAGGTAATAAATCAAATTAACTTGGTGATATTGACTTGAATGCATAGTGTAGCATTTGTTAAAACAGTTTGAATGCATAGTGTAGCATTTGTTAAAACAGTTTGAATGCATAGTGTAATATTTGAAAAAGTTAAATTAATTACCCGGTGAGGTTTGCAGGGAAGATCCCACCATTTTTTGTCCCCGGCCGTCGATAACTCCAGCTCGTTGCATCGGTCTGGTGATCCGGCGTTGCTGGAATGTGAACGGTGTACCTTTCTTGGCCGCTGGATCTCCGGTTTCCGCCGCTGAGGGAGCTGCGACGCGGTCCTCTTGAGCTTAGAGGAGAGTTTTGGTTGCTGGAGACGGAGGCGCGTGGGACAGGACTCGTCAGCCCGAGGCTTCTGTGCCCGGATCCTTTACATGGTGTCGTAAGATCCCGAACCAATCGATAGACAATAATCTCCTGCAAAATTGGAAGCATTAGTTTTAATTATTCAGACATGAATCATTTCTCTTTAGTTCTGTTGAAATATATGTCGTATTGTTTGTTATTAAATTTAATTTTAAGGGATGTTTTTGGCCAAGTTTAATTATAACATACTACACAGCCTGACTGACCCTTTAATCCACCAATTTTTACTGTCGGATTTGAAAAACACAATATATTTTGACGAAAATAAATTATATGTTTCGATGGCCACCGTTTTTCTGAACTTTTTAGTGGTTATTTAATGGATTTTATAACTTTTTGTGACCAAAATAAATATATAAGAAAAATTGTGAATACCCGTGGGAGATGACGGAGTTGTAGATGGAAACGGAGTTAGGGTTTCCGATGTGGATGCCGTCAGTGATGGGACTTAACGGGGGAACAGTGATGTGAAGGGACTCGACGTGAACGTAAAGCCTGCATGCAATTTAATTCATCACTATTATTTACCAGATTAAATAAATAAATTATATAAAAATTCGGTTGTACGCTACTAATATTTAGTGGAACTGTAGCTCACGACGCAGTCAGAGTTCTTCTCAATCGTTAGATCTTCCACTGACATCGAACAGTACCTTCCTGCGCCGCGTGGAACAAAGCTCGTCAGACCGAAGCTTCCTGCGCCGCGTGAGACAGAACAGTACCGCAAAGCCTGCATGCAACATAATTCATTATTATTTATTTTTTTACTAAACTTTTAATTTAATTGATTATTATTTACCAGATTAAATAATAAATTATATAAAAGCCAGCAACAATTACAGATTTGTTGACAGCACATTTTTTTTTTAAATAATTCGTTACTCCTATATAGAAGGGTTTTACATTCATCAGAAAATAATGTAATAAATCAAAGTAACTTGGTTATATTTACTTGGATTTTCTTCATCAGTTTTTACTCTGGCTCGTAGCATTTGTTAAAACATGTTGAATGAATAGTATAATATAAAATAATGTAATAAATCAAAGTAACTTGGTTATTTACTTGGATTATTTTCTTTAGTATTTTCTCTAGCTCGTAGCATTTGTTAAAACATGTTGAATGAATAGTATAATATTTGAAAAAGTTTAATTAATTACCCGGTGGAGATTGCATGGAAGCTCCCACCATGTTTGTCCCTGGCCGGCTATAGCTCCTTCACAGAGACATTCCGTTGACTCTATAGAAGATAAGCCATTGTCTTTAGTCTATTAGTTACCATATTAAATTAAAAAAAAAAGATATAAAAGTTATGTTGTAAGCTAACTTACAATGGGGCTGTAGCTCACGACGCAGTCGGATTTCGTCTGTGCCGCTGGATCTCCGGTTTCACCACTAAGGGAGCTGCCACGTGGAGCTCAGAGGAGAGTTCTGGTTGTTGGAGAGGGAGGCACGTGGGACAAGACTCGTCAGCCCGAGGCTTCTGTCGCTGGATTCTTTACATGGTGTCACCGTTATAGTCACCGGAGAAGAAGAACAAGCTTGGTGATTTCACCATTGTCGGTTCACAGTAGCTGTGAGTGAACCTCAAGAGTCACGAGAAGAAAAAAAAATTTAAAGATCTCAAACTAATATCAGAGAGTAAGAAGAAGAAGCTGAAGCTAGTTAGAGCATTTTAGTGTGAAAATCTAGAGTGAGGGAGAGGGGTATATATAGGACAACGAAGTTGCTTTAAACGGTCGACAGATCTGAACCGTTGATTTTCTCCACGTTGCAACTGTGAGATCGGACGGTGCTTGGCAATTTTAAACGGTAACTTTGAAGATCATGTGGGCCGTGGACTAACGGAAGAAAATAAAAGAAAATTGGTTTTATTTCTCACTTCTTATAACGGTCAAATAAATGGAAGAAAATAAAAGAAAAAAGGGTTTTATGTCCCACTTTTTATAACGGTCAAATAAATTTATATTCGAGCTGAACTAAAAATAGTGTATGCTTCCTCATCCCATGTGATTTCATAATTTTGAACTCATTGGTTCGGATTGTGTATAGTATTATGAGTAGATAATCATTTCTTGAAATACAATGGTAGTTTTATTATGTGTAGTGTAAATTATACTTATCTACTTGTATGTCCTAAAATAGTTAAAATTTGGTACCTTGAGTATGAAGAGAGAAACTACTTTTGATGATAAAACGTCAAAAAAATTTAATTCATGCCATAGACTACTGGCTAACGTATTATGTATATAATCTTAATGATTTCATCTACATGTTTTTATCATCAGTAAATTTCAGAGCTCACTATAACAAATTTTAAAAACTAAGAGGAGTTGTTGTGATAATAACTATGTTAACCATTTATTTACCGAGACCAAATTTTTAGTCAGACAACTTGGAACTAGTTCTCGTTACGTTACACATACTACAGAACAAAAACCAGGTGAAATAAACTTGGATAAAGGGAAAGCTGAAAAGATTAAACAAAATTTTACCAATATAGATATTGTAACAATAGAAGAACCGTTGCTTTACAAACGGTCGAGAGATCTGAACCGTTGAGTTTATCCACGCTGCAACTGTGGGATAGAACGAGTGGTTGTCTATTCAAAACGGTAAATTTGAAAAATCCTGTGTGCCCAGAGCTATCAAGTCAAAGAAACAGAAGAAAAGAAAAGTATTTTATTTCTCTCTTTTTCTTGTAACGGTCAAATAATTTATATTAGATATTTAAATTTAATAAAATAATTAAAATTTATCCGAATTATAATTTTAAAAATCTAAAATTTTACCCAAAACTAAAAACATACCCAAAAAATCCATATTTGAAATTTAAAAAGTACACATAATATCAAAAATATACTAAAATAGTCTATATATACCTAATATATACTAGGAGTTTCAGGTATTTTAATACCTCATCACATTTGGGTTTGAGTTGGGTTGAATTCAAGATCCGCGGATCTTCCACAACAAGACCCAATAAAATAAAATAAACCGGTTTGATTTCTATTCAAACCAAAAAAATTTTGGATTGGTTTTGGGTCGGATCAGGTCATCGAATCCGATTAAAATACCCAGAGCCGAATCACATTGGTATATGCTTCTCTTGTCTCATGTGATTTTATAATTTGAACTCATTAGTTCGAATTTTGTATAGTATTATGATGCTAATCGAGTAGATAATCATTTCTTGAATTACAATGGTAGTTTTATACATAATATAACTTATACTTATCTACTTTTATATCCTAAAATAGTTCACATGCATTCTTTGTTTTCCGTTTTATTTTCATGTAATCTTTAGTTATGAATTTTTTTGTTTTTATTTAACAAGCACATTTGAAAGTCAGACTTTAACATTTCTCAAAATTATAGCCTAATTATTAGAATTGTAAAAAAAATAGAGGTTGATTATTTGTAATTTTTGGATTAATTTTTGGTTTTTGTTTTTGTTTTTGTAAATTCTATTTTTCATCCTATCAAAAGTTTCAAAGAATGGATTCGTAAAAAGTTAAAATGGAAGGAAACTAGATTTTTCAAATAACTGTTTTCTAACACAAAAAACAAAAACAAGATTTCATGGGTTTTCACTACTTAGAATGGTTTTTCAAATAATTTTTTTCTTTTTTTTCTAGGTTTACCCATATAATTAAAAAATAAAAATGCTTATTACTATAAAACAAGGTTTAATAAGAAACAAACCTGTGTTTTATTACTATTATTCATAGGCTGTCAAAATAAAATAAATTTAAAATTTGGTTAATTTAAAATAAATAGTATATACGGGTTTTGGTCAAAATAGTATATACAATAAGCATCAATTTCATATCTATGCTAACTAAAACTATCATTAAATTTAATAAACTAGTACAGTGTGGGAATTATATTCTACCTAATAATATGTTGATTTTTATAATAAATTGATCTTCATAACATTTTTGCTCCATGGGGACATTGTATGCATGTTGTTTGGCTGTGTTCACAAGTCCATGACTCCAAAAAAAAAAGGTCCATGACTCCATGAGTTGATAACACAGTTTTTTCTTTGTAGTTTTCAGAAAGACGTTAATTTTGTATCGTCTTCCATGAATGTTCTCTTATGTGAAACTTATTAGTATCTTCGGTTCATGTCTTGATGAAACAGACTGATTCGTTGATCTAAAGATGTTTGAAGGCTGTTAAGTATGAAACGTGTCTGATTCGGTGAGAAATAAAACTCGATATTTAAAAAAAAAAATTGTATTATCTTAAAACGATATTCGTTAGAAAGTGCTAGTCTAATAATTCTCGATTGTTTTAGATTAGTTAAAGAAAGGTTAGGTTTTATTGTCCTTGTTTGCTTGGGATAGCGATAGCCCAACTCGTTTCATAGTCGTTGTGGAAGAAAAAACGAATCATAGCTTAAAGATTCAGTGCTTTCAGATCATTAAGAAAATATGATAATGTTGATTTAAGAACAAAAAAAAACATTCAAATGGATAATGAAAGAACGCTTGACCGCTCAATTATATCAAATCCTTTAGGTGCATTTCGTGTCGGTTCTAACAAATATTCAACCACTCCCAACAAATCTCCATTAATTAATCATTCATTTGCCTAATCTTTCTTTGAATCTCATTGTCAAATGGCATTTACGTAAATATGATAATACATTATATAATGCTTAAATATATATATATATATAATATCTATTAAACAAAATCATTTTTTTTGTAAATTTAACGCACTCGCCAATGTTATATATTAACATAAGTTAAGCAACAATATGCATACAATAGAAACCTAAAGAAAGACAGGAAAAAATGGCTAAGTCTTTTTCTCTGTTTCCAACCCTTATGATACTCAGCCTCTTCTTCATCCTCTCTTCACCTTTGATCCAAGCTGGCTTCACTAGTGACCTTGACGGTCTAGAATGGGCCACGACGGGAGTCCATGGCTCCTCGGGCTGCCACGGTTCAATAGCTGAATGTATCGGGGGAGAAGAAGATGAAATGGACTCAGAGATCAACAGAAGAATATTGGCGACAACAAAATACATAAGCTATCAATCTTTGAAGAGGAACAGTGTGCCTTGTTCGAGAAGAGGCGCGTCTTATTACAATTGCCAGAACGGAGCTCAGGCTAATCCTTATAGTCGTGGTTGCAACGCTATTGCTCGTTGCAGGAGTTAGGTCTAGAAACAAGCTCTTCTCTTCCCTCCTGTTCTTTATGTTTTCTTATAGTTTATACAGTGCTTATTTAAGTTGGACGTGGATGTGAATAATCTTGGGTTGTTTATATGATCCATGAAGTGTTTAATTGTGTTATAAGTTTGAGTATTTCATGTGTACTCAAATAATAGTACAAGGCCTATGTTTGATCAAAAGAATGTTTGGTTTGGCTCTTAACCGGTTTCTAGGTAACTCAAAAAGTGTTGAATATGTGGTTAAGTAGTTAAGCTGTAAGAGCACCTCCATCCCTAAACCCCTCCAAAAGTTCTTAATTTTTTTTTTTCAATTTTTTCTTTAAAAAAAAAAAAAAAAAAAGAACCACTCGCGCGCCGACACTTGGCAGTCGGGTCCGCAAACAGTGCAAGAGTCGCCTCTTAAATGGGAAGTTTAGTAACCGAACTCTTAACTATTCATCGATGTGACTGTATTATTTATTATTATTTTTTTTTTAAAACCTAAGAACTCCTTTGGGGTTCAGGGTTGGAGGTGCTCTAATACATAAGCGAACAACTCTCAACCTAAACCCTAACAACTAACAAACATGTAAAAGGTCTTTGACTTTGAGTTGCTTTTATTTTCACACTAATAAAATATGTAAAAGTTAAACACTAATAATTTTAAATTCGAATCTTTTGGGGTAAATTACGTGGATCGTTAGTATTTTTCGTACGACCATCAACTGTAAACCATACTGGATCATCAGATTCCAAAACGGGTTTACTTAATGGGCCGTAAAACACAACATATTAATGGGTCGTAACCCATTACATTTAATTAGTATACTTAGTCTCTATATAAAGGCGGGATCATTTCACGTGCTTAATACAACATTCAACTGCTAAGTTAGTTTGGTAGTTACATCTCTTTACTACAACTGGAAGATATGCGTAAATAATAGAACGTCCAAAGCGCTTACCTTTCATTTTTTTTATTTATCTATTTATGATTACCCTAAAATAGTATTTTTATCCGTTCGTTTGTCATCTAGATTTAATATTTTAACAAATCTTGTAAAATGACAATGCAACTTGATAAATAGAAAGTTTACTACAACTTATGAATAGTGGATGATCAAGTGGATTTGCTGCAACACATGTCAAGCTATATAACCCCAAAAAGAAAAAAAAAAGAAAAAAAAAACAGGGTCTAACATTAAGCATGCAGAATATTCTATCGGTCTTTTATAAACCAATAATAATAATTGGTCTAAAAAATCAAATATTGACTGTTGGACTTTAGATTTTTTAATAAATATCTACTTGACAATAAGCAAGAGAGAATCTACCTCCTCTCAAATATCCAAAACTACTTATCTTTTTTTGGGGTCAAAATCTCAAGTGGAGCTGATTTTGTTTTTTAATCAAACGTTTTGTCGTTTATAAAAAACAATTAATACGATGATAAATGAATAAAATAATAATGTAACAACTGTCTTTCCTTTTTAGAAATATGAGGGAAAAGGAAATACTTATTAATTAATGTGTATATAATATATACAAAAGATAAACAAAGTTTTTGCAGTAAAAATCAATTCCAAGCGAAATCTCCTCAATTCTTTCGATTCGAAGCGTCTCTTATATTTGGGATCAAGCGGCGGCGAAGAAGAAGAGAGAAGAGAGATTCGTTTAAGAAGACATGGTGGAGACAAGACGTAGCTCTTCCGCTTCAAAGCGCTCTCCTCCTGAAACTTCATCGCCAAGGGCTACCAAACGATCCAAGGTTCCTGATTCGATTTTCTTATTTGCCCTAATTGTCGATTTCGCCTCTTTCTCGTCTTTTTGATTCGCAATTTTGGGTTTTTTTGTTTGATTTTCGAAATTCAGCTTTTTTTTTCTTTCTTTTCGATTCTGTTTTTGATTTTGAGTTTTTCTTTTGGCCCCAAAACCCTAGGCTGCGGCGGCGACGGAACCGGCAGGGTCTTCGTCGGCGAGTGATGTGCCTATTGAAAATCAAAATCCTGTTCCGGTTCCTGGATCCGAATCTGGAGAGCCGAAGCTCAGAACCTCTGATCCGCAGACCAATGATGCGGAACGGCCAGTTCTTGCAAACGATGCCCCGGAAACGGCGAACTGTCCTGACACCCAACAAGTCGAAGGCTTGGTGACGCCAACGCCCACAGGTTTTGCATGTTGCATGTTACTCTTCTCTTCAAAAAAGTTTATCTTTTTCCTCATCCTTTGTGGAATTGGGTATTTACAGGTGAAGTTGTGGTGGCTAAAGCTGACAAGTCGAAGTCCGGGAAGAAGCGGACTAAGGCTCCTTGGGCTAAGCTTCTTTCTCAGTACCCACAGGTGCGTCACTGGTTTCGTATGTTGTTTTGAATGTTTCGCATTAGAGTATTTAGCTGACAATGCACATTAGTTAATTCCGGTGACAATTAATCATGTTGTTTATTTGCGGTTTCAGAACCCTCATCGTGTCATGAGAAACCCTGTGTTTACTGTTGGACGGCGGTGGTGCGATTTATCTATCAAAGATCAATCCATGCCCAGTGTTCTTTGTGAACTGAGGCAGATGGAGGTATGAATGTTATCTGTTTCGTTTAGTTTTCTACTAGCCCAAAGGACACAAGAATTTTTCACTTATATTGTTCTGTTTTTTAGCAGCAGGGAGGCCCTTCAGTTGCCTCACTGGAGATAATAGGGAATGGAGTTCTTGTTCAGGTCAATGGCAAGATTTACCAAAAGAGTACTTGTGTTCATCTGCGGGGTGGTGATGAGGTTATCTTCAGCACCCCTGGGAAGCATGCTTATGTATCCTCTTTAAGTGTTTTCCGGGAAGTTATCCACATTTTGTGTTTTACAGATCATATAATCTTTTGTTGCTATATTTTTTTTGTTTCCTTGACATAGTGTTCAGATCTTTCAGCCTCTGAAAGATGAAAATCTAGCTGCACCAGATAGAGCTTCTTCATTGAGCATTTTTGAAGCGCAGAGTGCTCCTCTGAAAGGGCTTCATGTTGAGACCAGAGCAGGAGACTCTTCATCCGTTCACGGTGGATCCTCTTTATTGGCGTCTTTAAGAAAGATACACAATCTACCTTTTCTACCACCTACTGCTAGAAATGGCAAAAGGCAGCAAAATTCAGAGGTTTCTGTGCTACCTTCTAGCTCCGATGATTGCATTCCGGATGTTGATATGAATGATGCGGATAGTAGTAATGATCATACTGCTATTGCTTCGATGGATAAATCAGTTGCCTCAGCCTCTTTTACTGCCAACGATGACCTGAATGCTGATGGAAATGGAATGGATCCATTTCAAGAAACTGAAGAAGGTGTAAGTATTCCTGGTCCTGGATATGAAATTAGACCAATTTTGCGCCTACTTGATTTAAAGGGTAACATTTCCAAAATATTGAAGGATGATGGAAGGGAAGTTAAGGAAATGCCGAAAGAGTATGACAGTTCATCAGCTTCAGTTTCAACCAGACGTCAAGCACATAAGGATTATTTGCGAGCAGGAGTACTCAATCCTCAGGACATAGAAGTTTCTTTTGAGAACTTCCCATATTTTTTAAGGTCGGTCGTGGTTATAACGTTTTTATTTTATCCAGTCTCTGTTATACAAACTATGATAATACGTATTGTGGTCTTCCATATTTTGATAAACAAAACTCTGCATTTTCAGTGGCACAACTAAGGATGTTTTGATAACATCGACATATGTCCATATGAAGTCTGAAAGCAAGTTTGCAAAGTATGCATCAGAGCTGTCGGCAGTGTGTCCCCGTATCCTGCTCTCTGGACCAGCTGGTATGAACGAAACTCTGGATAATTATTGTTTAATTATTTTGTTTTTCGTATAGTTTTTATAACAACACTTTCATATGGTATATTTGAAGGCTCTGAGATATATCAGGAAGTCTTAGCAAAAGCGCTTGCAAAAAATTTTGGGGCCAAATTGATGATTGTTGACACGCTCTTATTACCTGGGGTAAACTTCCAGTTAGCCTTTATATTCTTCTTGTCATTTGAGCGGTCTGATTTTTTTCCAAATTCGTATCAACTCTTTAGTTTTGGTTGTGCCTCAGAAGATATACCTGTCCCGGGAATCTCTTAACTTACTGGGATTTAGACAGTTACCTTTAAAGTTGATTTTCTACTTTAAATGAGTGGTTTCAGGGACCAACAGCTAAGGAAGCAGATTCTTCCAAAGAAAGTTCTAGGCGTGAAAGATTGTCTGTGCTTGCCAAACGAGCCGTACAGGCTGCACATGCTGCTGTCTTGCAGCATAAGAAACCAACTTCAAGTGTTGAGGCTGATATAACAGGTGGATCAAGTTCTCAGGCTGTTATGAGGCAAGAAGTGTCAACCGCAACCTCTAAAAGTTACACCTTTAAAACTGGTATGGTTATATATTTATTATTTTGTGTGTCACATTCTGTTTTATTGAACAGTACTCTGTAATTTTTAGGTGATCGAGTGAAGTTTGTAGGCCCTGCAACTTCATCAATTGCTTCTTTACATGCCACACATAGGTATTGTTTGTTGTTTCTTCTCTCATCTTTTCATCTGATGTTGATTGTTGTAATTAGAACACAGTTTTATTTCCTTTCGATGCTATTCTATCTAGGGGGCCGACAACAGGTTTCCAGGGTAAAGTACTCCTTGCGTTTGAAGACAATGTATCTTCAAAAATCGGGGTTAGATTTGATAGAGCGATAGTAGATGGCAATGACCTTGGTGGTCTATGCGAAAAAGACCGTGGTTTCTTTTGTACTGGTAATTCTCCTTCTAATATTTACGCATTTGCGTTGAAACTTAGTTGTACTAATGACATTCGTTGTGTGCAGCGACTTCACTTCGGTTAGATAGTTCTTCCAGTGACAGTGCCGATAGACTTGCCATTAATGAAATCTTTGAGGTAGTTCTTACCAGCACTTTATGTTGCATCTCTATTTAATTTGAAGAGTGCCACATAGTCTCTATGGCTGGAGAGACCATTTAACCTCTTTGAATGATACTGTAGGTGCTTTCTAATGAATGTGAAAAAGGGCCATTGATATTGTTCTTGAAAGACATTGAGAAATCTGTGTCGGGGAACACGGAAGTGTATGTAACTTTGAAGAGCAAACTTGAGAAATTACCGGAGAATGTTGTTGTCATAGCCTCGCAAACCCAACTGGACAGCCGAAAGGAGAAAGTAGGAATTCTATTTGAACTCTATTTTTGTATGCTTAAGCCGTCTTATGTTCTCCTCAAAATGATTAGTTGACCTTTTTATATTTTATTTTCAGTCCCATCCTGGAGGGTTCTTGTTCACAAAGTTTGGCAGCAACCAGACAACATTGCTGGATCTTGCATTTCCGGTATGATAACCCTACTCTTTCTTTAATATTATCCATTTTTTCTCGTGAGTTATAACTTGTAAGTGACGATACTGCATATGCAAAAATATATAAACTATCTCTCTTTGAACGTTGAGAGTTATTTTCATGTCATCTGCAGGATAACTTTGGTGGTAGACTGCAGGATAGGATAAAAGAAATGCCTAAATCAGTGAAACAAATCACTAGGCTATTTCCTAACAAAGTGACTATCCAGTTACCTGAGGTATGATCCTTTCCTCTCTTTTTTTTTCTTCACTGGAATCATTTGTTTTTATATCGTTTTATTTTTTTTCTAAAATATAATAGGACGAAGCTTTGCTGTTGGACTGGAAGGAGAAACTCGAACGTGATACAGAGATCCTGAAGGCTCAAGCTAATATTACCAGCATCCGTGCGGTGAGCGTCTTTGAATGATATCCCATGTCTATCTAAATGTCGCTGGTTATTTCTTATTTTGTGTGTTTGCTTATGTCCTTTTCAATGATTCTTACAGGTCCTTAACAAAAACCGTATGGACTGCCCTGACCTGGAAACCTTGTGCATCAAAGATCACTCTCTTCCGACTGATAGTGGGATCTTTACCTCTTACCTTTTCTCTCTTTCTTCCTTGAGTCTAAGGTTATTTGGCTTACCCCGGAACTTTATGATTAATAGGCGTGGAGAAAGTGGTTGGCTGGGCTTTCAGTCACCATCTTATGAGCTGCTCAGAACCGACGGTCAAAGACAACAAGCTTATCATCTCTGCCGAAAAGTGAGCTTTTTGAATAAGAACCCTGAAGTATAACTCTGATTGTTGCTTGTGATATTTTCTTGAAACTAACATGTTGGTGTGTGTTTCGGCAGCATCACATATGGCCTGCAGGTGTTGCATGGGATTCAAAACGAAAACAAGAGCACAAAGAAATCTCTCAAAGTACTCTTCATAATCCTTTAGTCATTGCCTCCTACGCTAACTAAGTCTTCTTTTAATAATTACTATTGTATATCGTTTCAGGATGTTGTTACTGAGAATGAATTCGAGAAAAAGCTACTATCGGACGTCATTCCTCCAAGTGATATTGGTGTTTCTTTTGAAGATATTGGGGCTTTGGAAAATGTGAAAGACACCTTGAAGGAGTTGGTGATGCTTCCTCTTCAAAGACCTGAATTGTTTGGCAAAGGCCAGCTTACAAAGGTACCTTGTCGCTTTTCACTTTCAATTTTCTGTTTAACTCCCTCTTCTTTAGAAACTGAAAGATAACTGTTTTTTTTCATGCAGCCTACAAAGGGTATACTTTTGTTTGGACCGCCTGGTACAGGGAAGACGATGCTGGCAAAGGCAGTTGCAACTGAGGCTGGTGCAAACTTTATCAATATTTCAATGTCAAGCATTACTTCCAAGGTATACATTTCTAAGAACTGTGACCTCGGTCAGTAATATTTCCTTGAGATTAGAATTGACGTTTGGATTTTGTTTGCAGTGGTTTGGTGAGGGAGAGAAGTATGTAAAAGCTGTTTTCTCTTTAGCAAGTAAGATAGCTCCAAGTGTCATTTTTGTTGACGAGGTATGTTATAAGATACGCTTCTTTGAATGCCCATTTGCTTTCCCTTTTCTATTTGCAAATTTACTATAATTTGTTTCACGATCTTATAACAGTTTCTTATGCCTTCTCAATATCTTTTGAATGGAAACGAAATTATATAGGTTGATAGCATGTTGGGAAGACGGGAGAATCCAGGAGAACATGAAGCTATGCGTAAGATGAAGAACGAATTCATGATAAACTGGGACGGCTTACGCACGAAGGATAAAGAAAGAGTTTTAGTGCTAGCTGCTACCAACAGGCCATTCGACCTTGACGAAGCTGTAATTAGAAGGCTTCCCCGAAGGTAATAATATACTGTCAATAATTCCTGTTTCATGTCATCTTCGAAGCATCGCTTAAGAGTATATATCTTGTGCAGGTTGATGGTTAATCTGCCGGATTCAGCAAACCGATCGAAGATCTTGAGCGTAATTTTGGCGAAAGAAGAGATGGCAGAGGACGTAGATTTAGAAGCTATAGCAAACATGACAGATGGGTACTCAGGGAGTGACTTAAAGGTCCGTTATTTCCTCTATCTAGATAAAAACTTAAGCACCACATTCTAAAGAAAAGGAAACATATACAATTTTTGGTTTGCAGAATCTTTGCGTGACGGCAGCGCATCTACCTATCCGAGAGATACTGGAAAAAGAAAAGAAGGTTTGGCTCTTAATTTTGTTAACATCACCAGTGTCTGTTACATTTGCGTGTTTTCTTCTTTAAACCAGAACTCAATGCTGTGTCTGACTCGCAGGAGAGAAGTGTAGCTCAAGCCGAAAACAGACCAATGCCTCAGTTATATAATAGTACAGACATTAGACCCTTGAACATGAATGATTTCAAGACCGCACATGAACAGGTTTGCGAGACTGAAACATGCATACATTAGTTTCACATTTGGTCAAAATTTTGGGATTGAATTGGGGATGTTTGGTGTTTTTGTAGGTATGTGCAAGTGTGTCGACTGATTCATCGAACATGAACGAGCTTCAGCAATGGAACGAGCTATATGGAGAAGGAGGTTCAAGGAAGAAGACGTCACTCAGCTACTTCATGTAAAGAGAAACAGAGATATTAAAAAAAAACTCTCTTTGTGATCCTTTAAGAGAGAGAAGAGTCCTCTTGAATGATCTAAAATGTTTTGTTCGCTCAATATTTTTACTCTCTTGAAAAACAGTGCCTCAAATAATATGAGAAACATCCTCTGATGTACAATCTATTTACATGCTTAAAATGATGTACTCTGAACTATGTATATAGAGAGAGCTTAGGTATTTTACTAGTAATTTTATTTATTCATTTCTAGTACTCTTTTGTTGTTTTCTTTAACTATGTTGGTTGTTACAAGATAATGAGATTGCAGCAAGAGCATCCTTTTATTGGTTTATGCATGGGATCGATCGGTTGTGCAATTTTGGATATGAAACCAAACGTCCACAAACCTTTTCTATTACTAGGAATAAATTCTATTTTTAGCAAGTTAATTAGATTTTGCTTTCTCTTTTTTTAAATGGGTTTTCACTGAAAATACAACATGTTTAATTTCATTGTGTCTGTTGGATCTTCTGGAAGGATGTCAACTGCAAGGAAAATATCTCTATTTATTTAATAGTAACAAAGAAAAATGAAATAAATGAAGTATACGTTATAAAAAGATACCTTTTCAATGGTCAGGAAGAGGAAGCACTTTTCTAATGAAACAATAGTAAAACGACGTCACATGGCAAATATAATAAGACGTGGCCCTCCTTTTAAAACCAAATCGATCTTTGAAAAGTCAACCCTTTTGGTCGGTTCGGTTAGGTATTTATATCATTAGATCCAGCAAATCAATGAATATGTATTTAATACAAAATAAATATCACACACAAACTATCCATCTCGCTTTCGCCGATGTCAGCCATGGAAGTAATGTTTCACTCTTCAAGCTTTCTCCTCCCGTCGATTCCCGCCGACGAAGCTTCAGCGTACGCTATCGTTGTTCTGAACCAGAAGCTACCACGATTCACTCCTCTTCTCTGGAAACATGGTACCTTCTCTCTCTCTTAGGACAAAGATAGATGATACTGTGTGTTTGGTACTTACTTTTATCTAGGTTTGTTTATCTGTTTCGAATGTTGTGTGTGCATGTGTCTGTGTTAGAACAGCAAAACTGCGTCTCTGTGCTGATGGAGGCGCTAATCGCATCTACGATGAGTTACCTCTCTTCTTCCCTCACGATGACGCTCTCCTCATCCGAAACAGGTTTGTCTGTTTCCGCAGCTTTATCTTGTCTGATACTTTTGATTTTTTGAATTATGAAGACAAATCAAAAACATAAAACTTTGGGGATGGTTTATTGGAAGAAAAATAGTGTCCCCTGAAGATATTGAGAAGCCTATGGATTCAAATCTTATTATGATCTGACTAATCATGTATATAGAAATTTGAGCAAAATCTTTTTAATGAAACTGGAAAAACCTTGTCTATATCGCCAAAATCGATCTGTTTATGAACTTGGGGAGGTGGTTCTGAGGATGTATGGGAATGTCTTTAGGTATAAGCCAGATGTTATCAAGGGAGATATGGACTCTATTCGCCCTGACGTCCTCGACTTTTACGTAAGCTTGGTAAGCTCTTGTGTGTTTTATGTTCTTCCATTCTATATTATTGCATAAAAATCACATTGTATTGTTTTTTTTTTTTTTTTGAGATTCAATCAAACATGGCTTCTCTGCTTTTGATTGATTGTTCTTACTTGGTGTTTACTTTTTATCCCAGGGAACCAAAGTTATAGATGAATCTCATGATCAAGATACCACGGATCTTGATAAATGCATCTCGTTTATCCGTCAATCTACTTTGAATCAAGAGAGTTGCAGAGTAAGTTGAGCATTTCAATCTTTCTCATACCCAATAAAGCTATGAATGTTGTTAAAAGCATTTTCACCTTTTTTTTTCTTCTGGTAGCTCCATATTCTTGCTACAGGGGCACTCGGGGGAAGATTTGATCATGAAGCTGGTAATCTCAACGTATTGTATCGTTATCCTGACACAAGGATAATCCTCTTATCTGATGATTGTCTCATCCATCTCCTTCCAAAGACTCATCGACATGAGATTCATATTCTGCCTTCTCTCCAAGGACCTCACTGTGGACTCATCCCTATCGGCACTTCATCTGCCATAGCCACAACCACAGGGCTGCAATGGGATCTCAGTAAGTTAACATCAAACCCATCTCACTGTGGTTTAACTTCTGCTTTATACATTGTCCTAAAGCATCACATGGAATTAACTCTGGTTTATATTTGTTTCTGAAAGCCAACACTGAGATGAGGTTTGGTGGATTAGTAAGTACATCAAATAAGGTTGAAGGGGAGATAATCACAGTCGAATCGGATTCAGATCTTCTGTGGACAATATCCATCGAGAAACAAGACTCCACAAGACCTTAGGCGTGGGGTAACAACAACAACAACAACAAGGACATTTTGCTATTTTTCTACAATATCCGTCATACATTGCAGTACTTCAATGTTATTGTATTTGTTTTTTCTTTCACTGTAGCATTAAGCAGGAATAAGACTTTGGCTGTACCATTACTCTCCTTATCCGAATACTTAGATGCCGTTTTTGGTATTGTCATTTAACGTGTGGGTGGGGGGACATCTTGGTTGATTTGTCGTAGTTCTGAACTCACAAATGTGACTGGATCTTTGTAAAGAAATAACTCAAAACGGTGAATGAGTAGAGGACAATCACTCCTAAGACTAACGAAAAGGAGATGCTGAGCTTAGCAGCCAAATATAACATGACTGTACAAGAAGAGGACGAGTTATCACATCAGAAACAAGACGCGAAGAAGCATGTAGAAGAAAACATTGTTCAGACCCTAGGGACTATGCACCATTCTTGAATATGAGTTGTTCCCATTACAGCTGTTCTTTGTTCTTCTGAACCAATCTCTTTGGTTTACTCTAGATTATCTATCTACTTTAGCTCTAATCGCTTACCGTCTCAAATTATTATTTTTAATTAAAATTTGATATCTTGTAGAAACACTGTTACATGCGAATAAGTTGAATAATATTTTGTTCTTAATCTATACTATATAAAAGTTGATTCTATAAGCCATTGAGAGCGTCCACATAGAATTTAAAACGACTAAATCATAATATGATAAATCATTATTTTAGTTTACTATTTAAAATATGTCAATGTTTCCCAAAAATTATAATAAAACGAAATTAATATTTCATATATAACTTAAACTAACAAAATAAATATTAACATCTTACAAGTTACTTAAAATGCTAAATATTATAGTAAAATAGAAAATTAAAATTAAAATTGTATTATTAACAACATAATAATGTCTTTTAGCTATAATTAATCGAATGTACATTTTCAAAAAATGTTAATATATCTAATATTATAATTTTATATATTTTCATTTTTATAAAATTATTAATTAATATTAGTTAAATTTATTTAAATTTATTTCTTCTTTTCTTATATTTAACAATAAAAATTAATATTAATTAAAGTATTATGATTAAAACCCGAATATAAATATTATATTATCAGATATGCATTTAAAATAATTAAATAAGAGTATTTCAAATACATATATGCATACAATAAGTATACAATAATCTTACTCTTATATTAAAATATTGGTAAATACAACTAAAATGAGAAAATAATAAATAATAGTTTGAAAAGTTTGATAGAAAACTGCATATAAATAATATTATTATTTTAAAATTAAGATAAAATAAAACTAATATTAATAAAAAGCAAAGCTAGGGCAGGTTTATTGAGGGTCTCTTAGCAGATGTTCTTAACTTTTCTAAGAGACGTTTCTTAACTTTTAACTAAGAAAACCTAAGAAACGTCTTTTAAATAAGAGACTTAAGAGCCGTCTCTTAACAAAATTTTTTTTTTAAAAAAAAAAAAAAGTCAAATTAAGTTAAGAACCTCGTCTTAAGAGACCGCTGATAAACATGACCTTAGATGATATGTACATGGAATAGTATTTTAAGTCATTCAAATAGAAAAAGATAAAATTATAATAAAAATATTCATAATAATGTAAGAATAGTTAATAAGAATTGAACAATCTATATAAGGTTTTCAAAAAGTATGACTAATAAAGTATATAAAAGTGTTTATAAATACAATTCTACATCTACATATACAAACAAAATTATCTAAATATTAGTTATTTAAATTGTAAAATTGTATATAACTTAAAGGAGAAATATTGAATTACATTTTGATAATTTTGATAGAAAATGTATATAAATTCTTTTATTTTGATATTTTAAAATTAAAATAAAATTAATTTTAATATAAACTTGCGCGTAGCGCGAGTTGAAAATCTAGTTTTTAAAAAAACTTATTAACTGTACTTACATGCTTTAAAGGACAATTGGATTTATGTAGAGATACCAAAACTATAAGTTTGGTAAAGTATTATTGAATATGGGCCAGAAAAGTAGTCCTGTGGTTCAGAAAAAGTAAAAGCGCACTACTTTCCTGTCCAAAACAAGGCCTTAATCTGAACCGTTAATCTCCAACCATTTGTCAAGCTCTCAGCCGTTGATTCTTCTATAATTAAACCTAATTTTCTGTACACTAGCACACACACGATATTAACTCGGTGTACTATAAACCTAGTCTATCTGTAGTCGGAATCGAAAGGAAAAAAAAATATCTGCGCGTCGTCATCGTTGTTGTTCCGTCCTTCTAGGGTTTACTCAAAAGCTCTTTCCTCCTTCCAGTAATCATGAGGTACAGTTTTGATAATCGATTTCTTCTAGGTGTACGGGGGTTTAGATTCGGAGCTAGGGTTTGTCACTTGTATGTTAGTTTCTTTAGCATCGATTTGTGTATCATTGGCCTCGATGAACTCTTGTTTAAGCCCTAGCTAGATTTCAATCTGATTGTGTTTACTATGTGAATGTTGTTACAGTCACCATCCAGAAGTTAAGTGGGCCGAGAGAGAGGATAAGGTTTACTTAACCGTGCTATTACCTGATGCTAAGGATGCAAATGTTAAGCTTGACCCGGAAGGTGTTTTTGATTTCTCTGCCAAAGCTGGACCAGAGAATCAGCTTTATGAGCTTAAGCTTGAGCTTAATGATAAGGTCAATGTAGAGGTGAGACTTACTAGACCTTTTGTCTCCTCGTTCTTTTTTGTTCTGTGTGTTGTCCTATGAAGTTATAATCTTCTCTTTCGTCGATTTAAGGAAAGCAAAATCAACATTGGATTAAGAAGCATATTCTGCATTGTGGAGAAAGCAGAGCCGAAATGGTGGAGTAAGCTATTGCGTGGAGGGAAACCGCCTCACTATGTTAAAGTTGACTGGGACAAGTGGGTTGATGAGGATGAAGATCCCGCCACTGGTTAGCACACATCTTGACATTATCTATTTAACTTGACTCTCTGTAGGCATTGTTCATTTTTGGTTTCTTCTTTCTGTTTTTGTATAGGTCCTGGAGATATGGATATGGGAGGAATGGGTGGCATGGGAGGAATGGGTGGCATGGATTTCTCGGTATTGCTTTTATCTTACAGTGTTGACTATCTTCTGTTTTGTTAAGTTTTGAGAAAGACTTACATGGTTCTTGCTTCTTGTAGAACTTTGGTGGAATGGGAGGTATGGGTGGAATGGGCGGTATGGGAGGTCTCGAGGGGCTTGGTGGTATGGGTGGAATGGGCGGGCTTGAAGGGCTCGGTGGAATGGGTGGTATGAGCGGTCTTGGTGGAATGGGTGGTATGGAAGAATTTGAAGATAGTGATGATGAAGGTGAGAACTTTTTCAAAACCTTTTCTTGATTTAGTTCTGGTCAGATCATTTTTTGTTGATATGATATCTTCTTCTGGTGTTATATCTTGTAATCCCTAAATCTAGAAGTCTTGGTAACCAAATGATTTTTAATGTGCAGGAGAAGAAGCCAGTTCTGGAGAGAAAAAGGAGGAAGCTCAAGCTCCTGCTCCTGCTCCTGCAACAGGGGATTCGAAAATCGAAGAGCAGACAACTGTTAAAAGTGACAAATGAAGGCACTGTCCTGAGACCTCAGGGTATTGTTAACCAAGAGTTGTTGTTATGCGTTTATGAAAACCGCTTTTAAAATATTTTCTATCTGCTTTTTACTTGTTGGATTTGTTGAATTCCCGATTCGGGTCTTAAATGGTTTGCTCGTTCTTTTTAATATTATCGTTGTTGTTCTTGAAATTGCAATATTTTTGTTGCTTGTAGTGAGTGACTTCAAGAGTTTATGAGAAGAAGCTCCTTATAATATTGTCCATCTCCATAAGTACTTGGTAGTCGATAGACTATTATCTAAGTTCTAACCTAAATGCTTAATCGAAAACTGTATTGCAATTTACTTTGTAATAAAATCTTAATTGACTCGAAGTGTTAATCTTCCATGGAAGAAATGAATGTAGGTATAGAATTACCATTTTAAAGTGAAAAAAAAAATCCACTGACCAATCAATGCTTGTTAAAGAACAAGAGAGACATCAAAATCGGTGTATAATGTATAGTCAGTCATCCAAGAAACTATTGAGCTGGTAAGTAGAGGGACAGACTCATATGTGGGTTTAGTTATCAAAGAAGGCTTTTTATTTAGATAATGGGCCTATAAATAAAGGCGTTTGATAATGATTGATAATGGACCTATAAATAAAGGCGTTTGATAATGATTGATAATGGGCCTATAAATAAAGGCGTTTGATAATGATAATGGGCCTATAAATAAAGGCGTTTGATAATGATAATGGGCCTATAATAGATAAGGCTTTCTCATTCCTGCGAATTAACTGACAACCCAAAAGCCGATAAATGGTCACAGAAAACGACGTCGTCTAGTGTACACTAGACAAAACCCTCGTGGTTAAACCCCTTCTCCGCCGCGAAAACTTTCAATCTCCCTTCATCTGAAAAAAGAGAAAAATCTGTGAGAGAGAGAGAGAGACAGAGATGGCGAGGTCAAGGAGAAAGTACAAGAACTCCAGAGCTAAAGTACGCGTTGCTCTTCCCAAGAAAAACCCTAACATCTTCAAGCCAGCTTTCAACTTCCCTCCCAAGCTCCGCGCTCTCATGGCCGACGACGTACCCGAATGGGACGACCAAGCTAGCGTCATCCAGAACTACAAATCCTTCGGCGTCATCTCTAACCCTAATTTGCTCGGTATCCGATCTCGCACCGACCATATGATCCAGGACGACTCCCTCAACGTTCCTCCACCTCCTGAGCCGCCGACTGATGATCCCGTCGCCAAGGAGTTCGAGCCTATCGATTCCGGCAGCGAACTCGAGGAAGACGGTATGTTTCTCTCTTCTAACGTTGATTATATTATCGGAACAAGCTGGAGAAACTGATATGGGAATGAAAGATCTTAGCTTGTGTGTTCAATTTAGAAATATTTAGAAATTAGGGTTTTGTGTGGAAGTTTTGGGGAAAACTGACTGAGAATGTAAAAGTCCTAGCTTCTAATGCACGCATAACGCTTTTGGTTCTTAGATTATAATCTTATGGAATAATCTGCGTCGTTTTAGCAACTACACAAGCTAATCTGTCGCTGCAAATAAGCAGCTTCGTTTGCTTCTCTATCAGTTTAGAGCATTTTAAAGAGTAGCTAACTGTACAAATGCTTTGATTTGAGATGTGTAGATCTTAAGACAGCATTAGGGAAGCAAAGAAAAGATGGAAAGAGTGCTCCTTTACAGCCCCTTACTACTATGCAGCGTACTCGTATCAGACGTTTGGTCGAGAAACATGGTGATGACATTGAGGTTAGTTCTTCTTTACTTCTCTCTAATAATCTCTACCAGATTTAACTACTCTTCTTTCTAAAACTTGTAATTCGTATGAACAGGCCATGTACCGAGACAGAAAGCTAAACTCGATGCAGCATTCGGTTGCAACACTGCGGAAGCTATGCACAAGATATCTCATGTACAAGGATAAGAACCCTGTTTTGGTTCCATGATGATGATGGGACATTATCTTTGTCTCTTCTGCGCTCTTTTTTGTTATAAACTTACAACAACAATATGTTTATCAAGTTTCTATTAATGGAAAAATCTAAATTTCAGGAATTAATTTCTTAAGAGCTGTTTTCAATCTTAGAGTTTTAATCTTTCACAAACAAATGGTCACTCTGTGTAAGCAATCACACTCACAGAGGAAAGCAGATCACAAGCTTTTTATTACTAGCTTATAATCAGTCAAAACCAAGAATCATACAAGCTGTTATATCCCAGTGAAGCTTCGACATTGATAATCCCAATATTCCTTGGCTTGCTTCAACCTCTCTGCTCTCTCTGTTTTACGCCTTTCTTCCCAGTACTCTCGGCAGCTGCATGTTTTATAATCTCAATACTTAAAAGGACTATATAATAAGGAGATTTGTTGTATGTGTTCATTTTACCTTCTCTTAAGTAAGATACTGAGCTCCTCCAAGTGAACAGCGCCTTTATAAACACTGACCTGACATCGAATGAGAGACTAAGATCGTGTAACATGCAAGAAGATTAGAGTAGTTCAATAAAGTTGGTGAAGAATGTGTGTAAACTAACCTCACGGCAAAGCGGGCATTTCTCAGACGGGTCTGCGGTTTTCAAGCCATCAACTACGTTTACTGATGCAGCAGAACAAGCACACATGTAGCAATATATGTGACCACATGTCAGAGATATCGGATCAAACACCGTGTCCTGTTACAATTTTTTCATATTAAAAGATTGTTTCAGTAAGGTACTTTGACACAAGAGAGCTAAGACTTCATCATTATAGGCTGATACTTTGACCTATGTTTCAGATTACTACCAAGTCAACTATTATAGTTTATTGACACTGAGAGATTCTTTTGAAGTCATTTGCTTACCAAGCATATTGAACAAGTCAAGTCGATGTCAACTTTTACAGAATCAGAGAGCTCGCAGGTAAGCAAAGGCTTTCCATCATCAAACACCAAAGAGCAACCATCAAACAGTGCAGGAGTAGCCAAAACAGCTCCACCAGAGTAGCCCTTCTGAGACTCTTTCAGGTTGATGTGAAACGCCATAAGCTCGCAGAGCCACGGTGACTGAAGGATTTCGATATGCATTTTCTGGACCTGTGTCTTAAACGCTTGTCCTTGGCTAGACTCATGAACCTTGTCGTATTTTTTGAGGATTTTTCTAATGGCTACAGAGTTGATGAGGGCGTAGCTGACCAAGTCTTTGCCTTGTTGGATCAAACCAAGGTGGTGGTGGCTGCTCCTTTTGCTGCGATTCTTGCCTTTGAACCAAGTAAGACACCTTTTGAAACGTGAGGCTAAATGTAACTCAAGAAGCTTCTGAGCATTCTCGTTAAACCATCCTACAACATCTTCCATCTCCTTCTGAAGCTCCGGGAAAAAAGTTCCATCACAAACTGCAAAAAGACAATAAAAAAACATTCTCAAAACCAAAACAAGAAGAGAAGGATTCTCAGGGGAGGAAGAGAAGAGTACCTGTGCATTCACGAGGACAGTTGTTGCCATGTTGGTGATTGATTGAAGAAGGAAGATGATCTCTTCTTCTGCACTTCTTGAGAATCTTCTTGAGCTTCTTGAATCCAACACCAGGTAGATTCTTCTTATCCTTTTGTCCTTGCATGTACTCCTCATACTTCTTACAGAACTTCATTTTTCTCAAAACGTAAAAATATCAAATTAATAAACACACACACACACACAAAAAAGAGGTTATAAGAAAACGAGTTTTATCTCTCTTGCGTCTCGTGATGGCTTTATAGAAGAAGAAAAAACAGAGGCGTAACGTATTTATGAACAGAGGAAGAAGAAAGAAAGAAGGTGATGATGCCGTGATGTCGGCGGAAATAAAAAGCAAAAGCAAAAGCAAAAGTCAAAAAGTTATTTTTGGGAACGTATCAAAAAAGTTACAAAAGGTAAATAGTATTTGTGTTATTGGAGGGAGTTAATGAGATAATATTGACTATTGGTTAGTTTCTATTTCGGTTAATTCAAATATTTTTGTTTGACATTAATTATGTATTTGACACATTGACAGACTCGTTACGTAAAGAAGTGTATAGATTTTAGCAACGACCACATTTAATACACATCTCACATTCGATCTCTTTCTAAATGCCGCGTGGATGTGAATGTCTGGATTTTTTGAGTTTTAGCTAGAAACTCAATTGGTTGCAGTTATTACACAATTTTTGTTTCTAAAAATTTAGAAAACATATATAATTAAATTTATAGTTTTAAGTTTTTAATATACAAATAGTAATAGGCATGAAGATATTTTACCGTTTTAAAAAAATAGTGACAGAAGATTTTCAACATTATGCAAAGAGTATCATCAAACATAAATTTTATATAGTGATTCGAGTAGTGTAATCAAATTTAACATATATAATTATCAGTTGTAAAATTGTTTATATAATATTTTCTAGTTTCTAATAACATAATAATTAGAAGTTAAAAAATTAAAGGTGTTATTTTGCCTAATTTTTATTGGATATTAGTAAAAGTAATTTCTTCTTGCCTTCTTGGTGGGGTCAAATTAGCACTTATTGATAATAATAAGGATATAATATCATTTCAAAGAAGTTTTAGACCTATTGATTTGCATATTGCCACCAATTCCTTGCTTTTATCATTGTCAAGCCGCCCATTTTGTTTCATTTTAGTTAATTACCCCCACTAAGATTTTGCCACCAAATCTAATTTTATTTAATTTGTTTTCGATTTTCATTATTCACAATTCATCAAAAATGTAATTTCTTTCTAGCTTAAAAACAAAAATTAGAGGGATATGTGCTTTTGCATCTTAAAAGGTTCAAAAGACATAGTATATACTGTTTGAGGTACTGTGAAGACATAGTATCATGATTTGGCCAACGTCATTCTGGTGAATTGCAACAAAGTATCCTAGTTTTTTTTTTTTTTGGATCAAAGAAAGTATCCTAGTTTTAGTGAGAATTATTGTAGAAAGTATAATTATATATTTATTGAAAAATCTAAATAAATGTACATTAGTTATTGTAAGGAAAAGTTTTAAAATATCCTCAAAAGTTAACAGGAAAGAGGAACACCATTGATTTACTGCTCAAGTGCCATTTTTTTAATTCAATTCGAGTGGCTGTTGGTAGTGAACATATAGGCCCAGTAAACAGTATGATTGAAGTTTTCAAAAGAACAACTCAAATAAAAGTTAGTCAAAAGATTTTCGTATTATATAGACAAAGGTTAGTGACTTGGCATACAGTATATAGGTATAATTTTACAATTTTAAAATTAAATAAACAAGGAGCAAAGTGTATAAAAGAACATTATCATATCAATTACTCATGTTGCTTCAGGCGCAAGATACACGTCCACTGGAGTTATTTTGAACATACAATATATGAGATTTAAATGATCAAAGAGCTGAAGAATAAGAAGAAGAAGCATGCCATGAATGATGGTGAAGTGTTCCCCCAAGGAAAGAAGAGTACCAGTGAGCAGAGAGTTTAGGGTACCTCTTTAGATAAGGATCCTTGAAGTCCACGTAATATAATCCATAACTCATGTTATACCCACCAAATATCTCATACAAATCCATCAACGACCACTGAAAATACCCTCTTACGTCCGCTCCTTTCCTGCGTTTGGAATCCTTAAGAGTCTTGACACAATAATAGAACTTTTGTGCTATGTAGAAGTTACCTGAGTGAATGTAGCACTGCTTCAATGTGTGAGCTCAGATACTCAATTCTTGTAGTGTCCTCAAGTGATGAGCTTTGAGGAGTCATCTGACCTGTAAACAAAGAATCATCCACTGAAGAGAGAGCTAGGCAAATGAACCCAACTGAGAGTAAAGAGACAGAGAGAGACCATTCTCTGAGATGTAGATAGGAGGGTTGCCGTAGTTTTCTTTGATATACAACAGTACTTGTTGCAGGCTCCATGGTGTATTCGCATACTGAATGAAGCAAAGTCACCAAACTTAGTCTCCCTCTCTCACTATCAAGTGATCACTTAATGGAATATATTACAAACCTCATTATTGAACGATGTGTTTCCAACCACTGCAAAGCAGATAAGTGCAATCAGTGAACTACATCATTAGCTTTAATCTTCCACAGTATCATATAACTTACAGGTCAGTTCCACAGCCATGTCTATGTTGAAATCATGAAGACTTTGTTTAAGAGAGGAAGAGTTATCCTTAACGTAAAGTGCCATGTAATTTATCACTCCTACAAAATCGATTGCTCCCTTAACTTGTTCTGACTCATCCTCTGTAAAAGCGGGTAATCTAGACCCAACTATGGCCTTCATGGTCCCAGGATAATCACCAAACACCAGTGGATGCAAGATCCTTACAACAACAACAAAACAAACTCAGTGAACAAAATATAGTACATGCTTCAACATTTGATTCTTTAAGACTTACCAACCAATAAAGAAGTCATTTAATCTAGCTGTTGCTTGCTTATCCTCTGTCGAGTTAGTTAAGGGGGCAGCACCGTATGTGTATATGCTAATACCTACCGATCCGTGTTGCTTATGCTGTGTAATGAAGTGGAGATACTGTCTTAGCTAAAGACAGTAGTAGTGGATAGGAAGACACAGAAGAGGAAGAACCTGGTACTGTTTCTTGTATAAGTTAGTGGCAGAAGCGTGTGCGAG
This sequence comes from Moricandia arvensis, assembly GCA_905132765.1. Classification (NCBI taxonomy): domain Eukaryota; kingdom Viridiplantae; phylum Streptophyta; class Magnoliopsida; order Brassicales; family Brassicaceae; genus Moricandia; species Moricandia arvensis. The sequence continues at coordinate 23,849 of CAJHQP010001422.1, read as the reverse complement.
CAACATATTGTGTACAGCAATGTAAGGCTCAATGGTAGAGTTTCCTTGGGAACAGTTAAGTCCAAATGGAGGAGAGCATCGAGCAGGAGGTGTTATTCCCTCGTCATACCCTCCAAGTGCAAACACATTGACCTCATTTAACGTAGTCCAATGCAACACTCTATCTCCAAACTCCTTGAAGCAAGTATCTGCATAAGCTGTGAAGTCTCTCCTACAAGAAGATTGATAGAATCAAAATCAGAAAAAAGGATGGTGAAAAAGGAGAATAATCAAGAAAGAATCATACACGCTTTCTCGGCTGAGCCAACCTCCATACTCATCTTCTAGGACCTGTGGAAGATCAAAGTGGTGCAACGTAGCGTGTGGCTGGATTCCTGCTTCAGTTAAAGTAAGAAACACCATTAAAAATACTTAAAAGAAGGTAGCTAGTAGTAAACAGAATAGGTAGACAAAGTGAATAACCATGAGTGATCAATTCATCAATAAGATTGTTGTAATATTGTAGCCCCTTAGGATTAACTGGTCCTCTTCCACCTGAAACAAAAAATCCAAAAATTGATTAGAAAAGACTTCATATAATCTTTATAAATAAGTTAGTGGATAAACAACCCTACTTGGTAAAAGCCTTGACCAGGATATGGAAAATCTATAAGCCTCTAATCCAATATCTACCATGAGCTTAACATCTTCCTGCAAACATATTGGTTGGTGGAGCGGTTAATGAGGGTCATAGATAGATGTTATAGTAGATGAGAGAAGGGGACCTTGTATTTGTGATATTGGTCACATGCAACATCCCCTGTTGCTCCTCCAGAGTGTCCTGCAAATGAACCCTCGAGCTTGTGTGTACCATCTCTTATTAAAGTCTGTAGAGAGACATCAAGAGAAGGAATAGTAGAAATAGAAAACCTGCATGAGCAAAAACATCCCAAATGCTAAGAGTTCTCCCGTCTTCTTCAGCAGCTCCTTCTACCTGTTTGTACATCATGGAGACAATATATATAAAAGAAAAACACTGTTTTAATCTGATAGTTTATGATCTTTCATTGCAACGTGAAAAGTGAAAATGTTACAAAAGAAGAAGAACCTGATAAGCTGATGTGCCAGAACCAAAGACAAATCCTGGAGGGAAGTCATTTCTGCTGTATGCTTCATCAAGGGATGAGACTTGGGTAAAAGCCAAAATCAGAAAAACAAAAAACATGATGGGACTAGTATTGTTCAAAAGCTTCATCTCTATGGTCTCGTTGCTGCAGTGTACAGCAAAGGAGATTAAAACCAGCAGAAACTATGGTAAGCAAAGGACAGATACACACGCTACTTTTTATTTCTTTAAAATCCAGTGGAAGAGTTTGGTAGCAACACGACATGTTCTTTGTTTGTTTCTTCTACAGTCGGTCCGTTACATTTGACAAGTTTAATGAAGGAAAAGATCAGACAAAGATGTGGCTTTCAAAAGTCCTAATGGTTTGTTTACTTTCTTGTGAGACACACACATGTGAATTAGCATATGGCTTGTTCTGAAGAAATAACACACACTCAAAAAAGTTGTATCCTTACACACCTACTTAGTAAAACAGAGGCAGTAAACAGGGGAAAAGGCTGAAGACCGAGACCAGACAGTACAGGACGGGCCGTGCCGTGAGGAACCGAGTCGAGAGGAGCCGAGACAGGTATGATGCAGAGACGTCACGTGACAAAGTACAGAAGTTATGTACGGGCTTTAGTAAACCAAAAGACTTAACACAAGATTTTAATCAAGTAAGTGGGCTTAAAGCCCATTGGGTCTTAAATCTCTCCACTAAATTGAAAACCCTAGGGACGCCGTTTATATTCTATCTCTTAACCTTTCACACAGTTGTTCTGCAGTTAAGCTTAGAGTTAGAGAGAGAGAGAGAGATGGCTCGAGGAGTGGCGGTGAAGTCGAGTACGAAGAAGAAAGGAGTGGCGTTCGTGATTGACTGCTCTAAACCAGTGGATGACAAGATCATGGAGATCGCCACGCTCGAGAAGTTTCTTCAGGAACGAATCAAAGTCGGAGGCAAACCCGGAGCTCTCGGTGACGCCGTTTCCATTACAACCGTCAAGGGAAAGATCACCGTCACCGCCGATTCCAACTTCTCCAAACGGTAAAATCACGAGTTATGAGCTTGCCGAGTTGCTCATGAGTTGAAATGTATCAAAATACTGTTAGTTTTATAAATGTCCTAAACCCCCTAACTTGCTCTTAAAGCAATCGTTTGGGATGATATGGATTGCTTTTGATATGTGTTTTTGGATATTAAACATTAGGTACTTGAAGTATCTGACCAAGAAGTATTTGAAGAAGTACAATGTCCGTGACTGGCTCCGCGTGATTGCGTCGAACAAAGACAGGAACTTGTATGAGCTAAGATACTTCAACATCGAAGACGACGCAGCTGCTGAGGAGGAAGATTAAGGCACTCTCTCTTCTTCATTTCTTTTCTTTTTAACTTTTGTCAGAGATTTTTGTTGGTATTGGTGTTAGTTTGAATGGTTTGTTTGATGGTTGAATTTAAGTAAAGAATTATGGATGATTTTAAGTTTCGTTTTACAACTCTGAGACGAGAACATTTGATAACCACTCGTTTTGAACCGGATATTTTTCTTCGCCCGGGTTGGACCGACCTAAATTTGATTTGACGTCGGTATTGAGGAAAAAATATCCTAGAATATTAATAAATACTTAACAAAATACATTAACGATACATCCTTTACTGTGGTGCGCAAACTAAAAATTGATATATCATCTTTAATGTAGATATGCGTTATATTTTACTTTAATTTTGAGATATTATAACCAAAATGCCGTTTTTCAACAAGACATAACAGAACCGTTTTAAAACAAATTAATAGTAGTTAACTTACGAGTTAGAGATTAATTGGATAATTACAATTTTAAAAACCCTAAAAACCTTTGGTTAGTTTATATTAAAAGAAACAGAAAATAACAAAAGGGTGAAAAGACTAGATAGACGCGGCCATTCATCTCTCCTTTCTCTATATAAACCCTCCTCCCTTCTTCCTTTCTTCTCATCCCACAAAGCAATTTGCAACTCAAAGCAAATAGAGAGAGAGAAGAGAAAGAGGAAGAGGTGATCAAGTTTCATCTGCTTAAAGATCAAGTTTCTCACCTCACAATGGCTCGCTCTCTCTCTACCGCTAAGACCCTTTCCCTCTTCGTCGCAGAAGAGTTCTCCAACGCCATCTTCAGGTAACAGTCTTTGCAAAACGTATATGTATATATGGCTCTTTTTAGTCGCTTTAACTAAATCTTGACGTGTTTTGGGTTCGTTTCAGACGAGGGTTCGCCGCCGCAGCCGACACGGCGTTGCATGGGAGCGTTGCGAGCAGTGGAACCGCTTCTCCCGCGGTGATGAAGAAGAATGTTGTGGAAGAGACTATCGAGAAGGCACCGTGGATCCCTGACCCTAAAACCGGTTACTACAGACCCGCAACCGTTTCTGAAGAGATTGATCCGGCGGAGCTACGAGCTGTTCTCTTGAACAACAAGCAATAATTACTTTTCAGACAAAAAAAAACGCTTATATATAATGTATTAATTATGTTAATGTTGTTTAACCCTATGTTTTAAGGGTAGAGAATTGAGAAAACGGGTCATGATCCTTTGCGGTGAACCCCTCTCACCGCACCCCCCACCCCCCTCCCCCAGCCCCTCCACCCCCCCCCCACTCCTGCCATCCCCCCCCGCCCCACCCTACCCACGTCCCACAAGCCCCCGCCAAACCCCCCCGCCCACCTTACCACCCCCCCCCACCAATACTCCACACCCCTCCCCGCTCCCCAGTCCTTCCCCCACCCCTCCCCCAGCCGCCAATTCCCCCACCCCCCCCCCCCCCGGCGCCCAGCCCGCTCCCCTCCCACCCCCCCATCCCCACCCAACACTTCACCCCCCGTCAACCCTCGCCCACCTGCCGATTAGCCCAAAGAGTAGGATTGCTAGTTGAGTTAATATTTAATCAATTGCAGTTGCTCGCTTCATGCTTGCATCGCAGAGTAGACTAACTAGGCATCTCAAAAGTCTAGGACATGACGACTACGAGAGTAGGTTCGTATGCCAAGAGTATATCCATGACGTAGTGTTGTAGGCGCATGCGAGAGCTGCGTCTATTAGCTTGGTGAACTTATCAATTCTGCGTTCACCACTTCCTTCTGATTTCACCTGTCGATCGACATCAGCCTTAGCGACTCGATCGATCGAATCAGGCCTTAGCCATCGATCGATGGGCTTCCTTTTGCTCGCATACGCAGAGTAGAGTTAAAAGGATCAGAAAGAATATTTAATATTTGAGTCTATCTAGAATATTTACATTTTTGCTTGCCTCCTATCCCGATAATACTAGTAAGTTTGAAACCCTAGACTCAGCTTATTTTAACATTGCATCTGGTTTAGTTAAAATAGCATATTTTCATATTTACATTGAAGCATATATAATCATATTTCCATATTGCATCTATACCCCTTGATAAAGCCAATATCTCCTCTTGATGATCGGTTTTCACTACTAATATATATATCTACCTAGCTTAGTCTAGAAATAAAGAAATATATTGTGTGTCATGTGCTCTCTGTGGATTCCGATCCCTACAGTACTACACATGATCTCTCTTTGGCAAGAGTATTATTGTGCTGTTTCAAGGTTAGAGTAATTTGAGTGTATTCTGTAGGACTATTCATCACCATGCTCTAGAACAATAAACACACACCCATGTCATCGCATCGATGTTGATTCCTTCAATCTTTGATCGATGGTACACTTGTCAGTTTCTCTACTCCTAGAATTAAATATAGAAAATAAACTCAAAATAGAACACAATATAAGTAAACCTCCCCCAGACTTAACCCACACCTATCACATTGTTGTACACAGTCTTTGATGGTGGAAAATAATCATAAGACCAAAAAGTTTAACAAGGAAAAACGAATACCTTCTTGCTGAATGCGTGACCGCCTCGATCGACACAGTTAAGTGCGAGCGTTACTAGGTTACTCAACTCGATCGACAGTGATCAAGTGTTGTTTATGCTCTGCTGCAGACTATCTTCCTCGTTTTTTATTAAACAAAAATCTGCAATGATAAAATAAAATCCTAAATTTTAGGACTAATATACTCACTAAACTAATAAAACCTTACTAAACAGTGCGTTGTCTCCCACCATCAACGCTTGTTTCATATGTCTTTCAGCTTGCACGTTTTGGAGTTCTGATTCAGTTCATCGATGAGGATGGACCTGCTCCAAAACAATTCCCCATATCCAATATCTACAGGCTTCATCACCCTTGTTTGTGAAAGCTCACATAGACTCTTCTACTCTTGTCTATCATCTCTCAGCGCAATAAGGAGTGCTCGAAGCTTGAAAATGGCTGCACGACAGCATCTACTACGACACTCTGTATTCCTGACACCATCTGAGAAGTGGGAAGCATGATAACTGAGACCTTCCTTGATCATTTCTCTCTTCTCCATTCCTGCTCTTCTTTCCCCAGACTTTTCGATCTCGTCGGTGCTTCCATCTTCAGAGTTACTAACACTTCAAACTCATTTTCTCCGACCTCTTCGATGATTGTCTCGATCGACGCTCTAGTGTTGATGTCGTAGATCGATGTTCAAGGTCGGTCGTCGATCGATTCCACCAATGCGGAATTGGTACGTCGATCGATGCTACGACCGATGGTCCTTGTTCAACGTCACCCTCATACTTCAATACTCTCTGAGAGACAATTTTATCCGCGTCTGCAAGATAACAGTTGAAATACCTCACGTAGAGATCCATATGCACACTATCCATCTAGTGGAATATGAAATCAACCTCAAAAACAGCATTGGAACCACAAACTCATAGGTCATGTACCATCTTCCCTCTTTTGCTGAAAAACCAACAGCTTCGTCTCTGCAGATAGGTGGTCGAAGATGTTCAGGGACAGCAAGTGTGAGTCTCAGACTTGCTGCACTCTTTCCTATAACTTGGTCCAGCTCAACTGTGTATTGTAACCTGCGTTCATACCAATAATAAGTGTCGATCGATATCATCTGCGTCATTGCTCGATCGACTGCGAGTAGGCGTGCGTGCAGATTGATGCTTAGTTTTTGGTGAGTTTCCCTCATATCTATCGTCGAGAGTTTAGCTGCATCATCATCAACGCTTCTCTGCTCTGAGTTCTGATGACATATCTTCAACCATATTCTTCATAGCATCCATAGTGCTTCCATCTCAGAATCCAAATCCCAGCATTCAGATATCTTATATCCAATTATAGGCTCCAGAGATCTACCCAGTATAGGTAGATTTTTCTTTCTACATCACGCAAAAGCATAGATAACAACTTCATACATTAGGAAATGCATCTTAGTAGTGCAGAGTCTAAAACATTTCCTAAAGATAACTCGATCTGTCATGGATCTCGAGTAGCTGTCGATCGACAACCGGCGTATCGTGTCGATCGTAGAGCTAGAGGATCTTAGGGCAGACGTGATCAATGTGAGATCTAAGTGTCGCATCAAACACTTGAATCGAATCACTAACATCGGCCTTCTTATCGCTCAGCTGGCTCAGATTCCCTGATGCTTTACAGCCATGCTATAACGTACTCGAGAAGCTTGTCCTAGAACATCGTCTTCTTTCTTGAGTTGCCAAATATTCAAGGATTGTTTCCCAGCGCTTATCGTTGATCTCTTACTCCATCAAGCTGCGTGGCAGCTTCATCTGAGAAATTCATAAAGAATGCTCGTTCCAATATCATCCCAAGGGTGTCCAGAGATCGTGGTTCCAGTCGACTACAAACCCAGCTAAATGCATATCTCAGAGAGTTAGAATAGGGAAGATCTTGCAGAGCAACTAGTCTGTGGTATTCAGACACTTCATTCTGCTCACTCCTTGAGACTAGATCCACAAGTTCTTCGATGTGTTCCTTCGGATCTTCATGAGGCAAACCCTGAAAAGAGTTATGCGCTGCCAAATTATACCATTCAAGGCTCATGTGGAAGTCATTTATCTGATCGACAGCAATGACATCAGGATAACAACACCATGTGCATTAATCAATTGTCTTGTATTGCTGTGAAGGCGACCTTCATTGTCTCGTAAGATCCCATTCTCATCAGCTTCAAGTATGAGAAGTTCAACATTCTTTGTCTTCCTGCAAGTAATATCGATCGACAGTGAAGTGTGGGTGTCGATCGATGTCATGATGTTAGTATCGGTCGACGGTGAAGTATTGGTGTTGATCGATGCTCGCTTATCTTTGCTAGCGATCACTGCTTGGAGGGTGTCTACTTCCCTCGTAGACTTATGGATCGTGCGCGGAATCAGCAGGTTCCTTTTTGAAGAACCAAAAGTCCTCTCCTCATTGCTTCTTGGTGACCAATATGTATGTACCTGAAACACAAGAAAAAAAATTATGTAAGTAAACTAATATATAAAAATACCTAGACTAAATCAAACAAATTGAGTCTAATTGCGATCAATGCTCCCCGGCAACGGTGACAAATTTACAGGAGGGTTTTATGCATTTGAATGAAAACTCTATCAAATTAACCCTACGAACTACTCTTACCAAGAGAGGTCAAATTATAGTATTTAGAGATTGAATCCACAGGAGCATGATCACACAATAAACTCAATACAGTCGCGATTAAGCTAGGCAAATAGATTAATAAGCAGTAAATAAACTATAGCAGATAATTGATTGAATGGTAAGTAAACAATAATAATAAATGTCTATATCTAGGGGTTTCAGACAAGTGGATTATAGAGAATAGAAGCTAAGGGTATTAATAATAGAAATTGATATCTAATGTAAAATTACGACCAGCTCTCGTGTGGAGTCTAATTTATTGACTAAGTCTAATGTCTCAGCTCTCGCTTGTTGACACGGAATCACCGTCGATCGATGGTCTCTTGAGTCAAGCTTTATGTCCTAATTCATAAGTTCACTAAATTAACTAAATCAGCTCTCGTTTGTTATAGCAACCTAGCTCAACAGGATTAATTCTGGTAGTAGACCATGCTCTCGCTTGCGCCTAACTATCCTATGATCAGAGGGTTCTAGTTAGCTTACTCTTTGATTGTGGATGCTTTTCAGGGAAACAGGGAAACAGATGATGGCATAGAAATTCATGTTCAATCACCTCAGAGAGAATATGAAGAAGAGAACCTGCTTTGAAAAAAAAAGTGATCCTTGGTGCTTTGTTGTTCCATGCTTTCATCAAAGGAAACAAATATCCAAACGCCCTCTGCGAATTGGATCTTCAGTGATCATTATGCCAAAGTCTATGGCAGAGGAGCTGAACCTAAAGCGGTGGAACCCTCCAACGATTCGTTCACATTTGTAGACTCCTAAAGAGTAAACTCAGGAGGGATGGTGAAAAGATGTTCCAGTGAAGATCAAACAACACCCTAGTCCGAGTAGACTTTCATGCGATGGACATCAGGATAGATTGGAACTCTTTGCTACTACTTGGAAGAGCATTCATGGTTACTTATGGGAAAGCCATATGCGACATGCAGTTAAACAAGTTGTATCTATCTCTAATTGATAAAAATATAATTTATGAACCTGTCAAAAATAAGAATAACCTCCCTCACGAAATTGTGTAATGATGCAGAGCTTGTGGGCCACATGCTTCTCCGATTACGAGTGCAATGAGAAACCAGTAGATGGAGCATTGATCGACACCCAACCCTTATCATCGATCGAAAGTCCTGTAAATCAACAATCGATCGACACCCACCCTTCAATATTGATCGACACCCATAACCCAGAACCGATCAACACCCACCATGCATGATTACGATTACAATCCAACCTAACCTCGAATACGATTAAAACTACAGAGAAGAAGATATGATCGAGTACTGAGGGCTTGCTATGGAATAGGCTGGAATTTTCATGTTTCCCATGAACCAGGGAAATCGACGGCGACCATACGCCAATCGATCGATACTAAGCACGAAGCAGAAACCGAACGTGATTCAGCAGAAGAATGCGACACAGAAGCTGGTTATCTAAAACCAGATGAGTTTGGTATTATGAGAGATCCATATGGTCAAGCAAGAGCTATGGATGGCAGAATTCTAAACTTCACGAAGGAAGACGTAGCAGATATAATTGCAATGGCCAAGGGAACTGGAAAACTTTTTGGGCCACTGCTCTGATTATCGAGCGTCGATCGATGGTAACCTTATACCACTGATCGACACCAATTGGGCATGCCAAGGATACAGTGAAGCTTACGAAAATATGATTCAGATTACACAAAGGAAGAAGATGACTGGGTAATGGACGCGAGAGTAGGCAATTCAGCATCGATAATCGGCCTCTCTTGGCCATCAAACGGAAACCAGAAGATTCACTTGGAACAGAAGAAACAGAAACTGGTTTATCTCAGACCGGTGAGTTTAGAATTTTCAGAGATGTAGAAGGACGTGCACGAGGTCTTTATGGCCAGAATTCTAACTCTACCTAAGAAAAGATGTAGCAGACGTCCTTCTAATGGCTAAACGATCAAGAAAATTCTTTGGACAACAGAAACTGCCATTGATCGACGCACATGTACCAGCATCCGATCGACAACGAGGAGCACAAGCAAGAGACATACAGCAGGAGCATAGATTGATGATATTGTGCATGAGATCTACAAATCTCAAGAGATGTCACTAGATGATTTCTACATGAGGCTTGATGATGTCTACTATCCTATAGATAAATGCCTCACCAATTTGACTACACGCATGGATGAGATGAAGCAAGAGATGGATATTGTTCAGAGACAGCATGCGAGTAGACCGAATAGAGTGACATTGATCGACAGCAACACCTTGCCATCGATCGATACTGAGTTTGACATACGGAAGTCCGCAGCAGAACACCACTTAGAAGACAAGTTCAATGAAATTGTTTTTTTCTCAGAGCCTGATGAAAGAAGATATTTCTCAGAAATTGGAGGAGATATCAGACACTACACCTGCCAGACTTAGAATGCTCCAGCGCAGTATTGACAATCTACAAAGAAGAATGCATTCACTAGAGGTTACTAAGGAGATAATAAAGAACGAGAAAACCAGAGGAGATGAGGAAGTCAGAAACTCATTGGTACATGGTTTAGAAGAGCAAAGAAGATGTAGACACTTGTTTTCCAAGTGTTGATCAACTTCCTTTCTAGTCAGAACGTTCACAACGTCAAGCTTAAGACTATAACCAAGCGTTTAGTGGAGGCAACCCACTGTTTAGTAAGTTTTATCTAGTTTTTGATTATATTATTTCTAATTTTGAATTTTATTTTATTATTGTAGGTTTCTCATATTAAAAAAAACGAGGAAGATAGTCTGCATAGAGCATCGCCCGACACTTGATCACTGCCGATCGACGGAGTAACCATCGCATCAATCGATATACCCTTAACTGTGTCGATCGACGATCACCATCAACGAGCAGATATATCGTTTTTTCTTGTTAAATTTGGTCCATATGGTTTATTTCTTCTCCAATCTCAGATTGTATAACAATGGTGATAGTGTTGTTTAAGTCTGGGGTAGGTTATTACTGATATTGTGTTATATTTTGAGATTTATAAGCAGTGAAAACTTACAGGTTTAGCAATCGATCGACACCATTAATCGACGCTCTCTTACAGAGAGACGGTATCGAATTTTATACTTAACCTATTTTACTTATGATTTAATTTTCTAACCAATCCGGGGCGGATTACACTGGGGACAGTGTAATTTAAGAATGGGGTAGGTTCGCTAATGCTATTTAATTTTTTTTAGCTTTATATATATATATATATATATATATATATATATATATATATATATATATATATATATATATATATATATATAAGTTTTTCAAAAAGTTTTATTGAGTCTAGAAGAGAACTATGATCAAGATTTATTATTGACTAGCCCTGCTATAAGCACCATTCTTAGAAGGTTGTTTGCAAAGATTACTTGAGACACCATAGTGGATCATCCTGCCACTATATCACACTTGCTTATAAAGTTTGAAGGAACCGAAGCTGATTTCCAATACTAATCCTGACATTATTTGCTTGCTATGGGATTTGGTATACATTGGATCGGACTCCTTCTGCAAGTTGGAAGGTAAAATTTTGTGAGCTTCTGATTCCCCTCTCTTTCCCCTTCAGATTAAAAAGGGAGTCAAACAGGGTTTTGTGGCTACAACCATTAAAGCTTGATTCATATGATCTTAGAAAGAGATAAAGGGTCAAAAGAAGTGAACAGGATCTGGTGACAAAAACCATTAGGGCTTGATTCATGGAAGCCTATCCAAATATCTCAGTCAATTAAAAAAATAAAATGATACCCTCAAAAAAAGGGAGACATTGACTGAGAAGAAGTGACAAGAGAGAGAGAGGAAAGGAATTAGAGAAGGCTACTTGTGTGTTCAGATACTTGTAGACGTAAGAGTCTATATATTCCTTGATCGATACTCCCAAGGTAAAGCATGCACTTTTATTGTATGCAAAAAAATGAAATCAGTAAAGGGGCGAGTCACGCTAAGTTGTTGTATAATGGATTTGGTTACTATACTAGGATATGGTATATAAAGTTCTCTGTGATTGACTTGAAAGGATGTGGTTGCAATAAAGTAAGGTGACAATTATACCTAGATATTATGTGAGTCTTTGCTTTTTCAAAACCTCTTTCACAGGCTTGTTTGTTTGAGGACAAGCAAAAGGTTAAGTCTGGGGGAGTTGATATAGCCTATTTATTACTAGTTTTAAACCATGTTATAGGCTCTATTTAGGGTTTATTATGTGTGTCTAGGCTATGTTTTGAAGTCTTTACAGGTCCAGGTACGTTTTGGAGATATATGGAGATATTTGGAGTTTTAGAGCATTTAGAGGAGAATAATTTGTAGGTGATCATTGAGAGAGTCGAAGTACAAGATTACCATCGATCGATGATACAACGTTGGCGTCGACCGATTTGACATGACCAAGATCGATCGATGTTGCACATCTGCCGTCGATCGATGTCCAATTCGCAGACAGTCGTCTTTCAATCCCAAGTTAGAGACATGACACAAAATTACAAGATTACCCTTGGACGAGTTTTGACCTAGACTTTACGGTCTTATATTTATACTTTATGTATTTTACCAGATTAAGTGTGTGCTAGTGCTTGGTGCATGGTGAGGGGGTGCTAGTGCTTGGTGCAGGGTGAGGGGTGCTAGGTGCCTAGGTTTTGTGGCAAAGTGTGTGTGTGCACCACCTCACCATAGTTTTAGGATTTATTTAGGGAGAAGATTCATAACTCCTTAGGGAGATTTGTATTGGAACCTCAATATTTATCTATGCATTATATTTAGATTATTATTCTTACTTCAATTATGTCTGAGTAGTTATCAACTAGATTTAGGGTTTATTAATGGTATTGATGGATTAGCCAAACAATAAAATTGTTAGGGTTATTATTAGATATATTAATATAATTGTATTTATTGCTTGTGTTCTAAAGTAGTTAACTAGAACTCCGGTAATAGGATAGTTAGGCGCAAGCGAGAGCATTGTCTACTACCGGAATTTATCCTGTTGAGCTAGGTTGTTAGAAACAAACGAGAGCTGATTTAGTTGATATAGTGAACTTATTGAATTAGGTCATAAAGTTTGACTCAAGAAACCATCGATCGACGTAGGAACATTGCCATCGATCGATGGTCATTCCTGTGTCAACAAACGAGAGTTGAGACATTGGATTTAGTCAATAGATTAGACTCACATGCGAGAGCTGGTGTCTTTTACATTAGATATCGAGTTCCATGATTAAATAGCCTTAACTTCTATCTTCTATAATCCACTTGCCTAAACCTCTAGATATAGCATATTTACATTTGCATCTAGTTAAATTATTAGTATATTTGCATATTTACCATATTAACATATTTTATATTTGCATTATTAGCATATTTTCATATTGCATCTATACCTTCTAATAAGGAATATTTCATTGACATGATTACTTGTTACCAATATATATAATTACCTATCTTAATCTTTAGAAATAAAAAAATTATTGTATGTAATTGTTATCTGTGGATTTGATCCCTAAGTACTACACTTGATCTCTCTTGATAAAAGTATTATTTAGTGTGTTAAGATTAAGGATTAATTTGTGTGTTAGGATTAAAGATTAATTTGACAGTTATTTGCTTAAGATATTAATAGAACATAAAAACACCCAATGTCAACGTTGATTTCTAATTCTCCATATATGACGCTAATATTTTATTCTAAATTCGGCACATAACGGAAGCAAGCACGAATCTGATTGTGAATAATTTGAAAGATGACTATTGAGAGATCAAGTGTTGATTACAATATAAATGACTAACAAGTCGTAATAATTTAAGAACTCGACAAAAATTATAAAGTTATGTAAACCCTTGGTCTTCTGCTGACTTTTGCGTGATTATGAATGTCCTCTATTCAAGCTAGCTCGTTCTTATTAAAAAGCTATATCTTTCCATTTTTTTTTCCTTTAGGTTGGCACACTCTTTTTCATGTCTCTAATTAAATGAGTCTATTTCAGTTTACTTGATGAGTGTTATTGAGGGAAATCCATCTCCAACACATAACCCATTAGAGAGTTAATGAGAAAGCTCACAATCAAGGGCGAAGACACATCATATACTATGGAGGCCTTTGCATCCATAAGTATATCAAAATCTATACTTTTGTATGTACAATCAGTGAAACTGTGTTAGATATAATGGTAAAATCTCTAACGTGCTCTCATAATGTTTCAAGTTCTAGTCCATTTTTCTTCCTTATATTTCTATTTTTACACAATGATGCACTCAATACAAAGAGATTCTAGCTTTGCCCTATCCTTTTGCACGACCGAGTCACACCATCTATCTAATATAATTGAGAATGTTTTAAATTCCAACACTTTCTTATGCTTATATAGTTGAGTTTGAGTATTAGCTATTTCCTTTAGAAGAGAAGTCTTAATTCATCCAATATCAAATTGTTTATTATTTTTAAAATTGACAAATGGATATTTTTTTGAAGCAGCAGTAGTTTTAATAATTTCAGTTTATTTTCTAATATTTTAAAAAGTAGACTTCCTGTGTTTATTACAATGAAGTTTAGTATTTTAAAACTTCAGATATAAACACTATTTTGAATTTCAGATCTAAGGATTTACCACACGAATGCGTCTTCTTCAAATTGAAAAGATGGTTCCGTCCTCAATTGAAAGATGTCTAGATCTTTCGCGTCTTCTAGAAAATGTAACTCACCTCTACTTTAAAGATATCTATAATAGAAATAAAATATACTTTTTTTATTAATAGAGAAAAATATTATACTCCTATTCTTCTATTACAGAGGAGCATACTGCCGCAGAAAATTATTTCATTATTGAGATTTCTAAAATAAAAATGGATTGGAGATAGACTTAGTTAAACGATATACCTTCCTACTTAATGTCACTTACTATGCAAAACAACTTTGATTGAATTTGGATAATCGAGAAATTTGTATAGTACTTAAATCTTTTAATTCGTTGTTCAAGGTTATTTGTACCCAAATTCGGAAACAAGAGTCAGCAAACCTACTACCTTTGCAACTGGCCGACACGACAAGTGGCACTTCTTTTTGCATTACTTTATTTTCTTTTCGTTCCAAAGTTAATTTTGGAGTTTATTTCATTTTGGATTATGTTATTGTATCTGTCCTCTTGAATGCTAATTTTGTATTTGGATCATTAGCAACTCCTGCTCTTTTTCTTGTTGATTCTTTTTATGTCTACTTGACGAGTGTCACTTTATTTTTTTTTGTAAAAATCGAGTGTCACTTTACACTTTCCGATGTGGCATTTACGAACTGGGTATAACTTTGCAGATTTTTGTGATGTTATCAAATTTAAATTTGTATTATGTGCAGTCCACATTATTTTATTAATCAAAACCCCATTGAAAGGAAAACTCTCTCTTTTACTTGTAACTTGTAAGTGTTATATTTGACAACTTTTTTCTCAAAAATAGAAAAGGAAGTTATAAACCAATTTGTCATTCAATTTGCTAATCAAATTCTTGACTTATACTTTTCTGTATGACAAACATTGAAAACTTGGATTTTTACACTTTAAAATAAATTAACTGTGCTAGAATAATGATTTAGAAAAATTGATTTTCAATATTAATTTTGGCAAAGTTAAGTTTATTTTTAAGTGTAAAAAAATCAAATTTTTTTATTTTTGTCATACGGAAAAAGTGTAAGCCAAGAATTTGATTAGCAATAAAAAAATTAAATTTTTATTTTTATGAAACTGAAAGACTAAAAGACTACAAAGCGAAATCCGAAATCTCAGATCCTGTATGGTGGACGTCGGCCTCCTCGGCTCCGGTCCGCCCCTCCCCCATTGTTGCTTCTCCTCTCCCTCCTTCCCCTTGCTTCCTTTCTCGGTGTTCTAGGGGTTTGCGTCGCCGCGGTTCCAGATCTGGCGTTGTTTCTCTCGGAACTCCGAAGAAGCGTAGCGGATGTGAGGTTCCTTCGGCCGGGCGTGGTTGTGGAAGTCTCGATCTGGCGTCAGATATGGATTCCAAAAGTAGATCTGTCTACTTCTTCTGCCTCCACTGCCTTTAGTTCTTGGCTTAAGATGGCTATCTTGGTTGAAGGCGCTTCTCGGTTTCTCCAAGCGCTGGTGTTGCGGTGTTTCTCTGCTTGTCCTAGTGTTCTACATCGGCGTTACTTGTAGGAGTTGATGTCGGTTCGAAATCGTAAAGGTGGAGAGTCGTCGGCCTTGTCAACCACGGCTTCTTTCCTCGGTGGCGTGGCGGCACGTTTAGAGCCTATTTGTTTCAGGGGCAAGGTCTAGGGCTGCCTCCTTTCCACTTTGACTCAAGGTCGTGCTTGCTCTCTTTATTTTCTTGATGTAGGTCCGATAATATTTGGCTGCTGATTAGGCGGGTTACACGAGCTGTTCTTGACAACCTAGATGATCATCGGGAATGCCAAACTCTAACGGGTTCAGTCCTCGCTTTAACTGCGGGTTTGATTTTGCGGCAAGTGTGTGTTCCAATTCCGATGCGTCTTTGCTAGTTAGTTGTTCTTCCTGCTGTCAGTTCATTTTCTTGTGTAAGTCTGAATATGTTTTTAGTTTAATTCTATATTTCTACTCTTGGATTTTTATGTTGTTCTGTAAAATTTTTAAAACTTGGTAATGTATCTTAACATTTTTACCAAAAAATATATATTTGGCGTCGGAACTTTGCATGAAATTTATCACTCGTACTGTTTATCATCCAAAACTGAGCTTGTTCAGTTTTAATTAGGGGACAAATATCAGCCTCTAATAGTCTTTTTTTAATCCCGGAAACAAAGCATAATATGCGTTTTACACCTTTTCAATATAACATATACCTACATTATATTTAAAATTATTTTAAAGGTAACTTTTTAATATATCATAATTGTGCAATTGTGGTTTTGAAACAAAATGATTATATTATACCGTATGTTTATACAGTACTGTAATACATTAGACATATCAATTTCACTAGTAGAATATACATGGTCCAAATAGGGCTGGACATTGTTACTTGCTACTTATCTTGTATTCGTTACTTGCTTCGTATTCGTTTCTTTTTTTTTGGTCGAAAAAGAGTCTTCATTTCTTGTATTTTTATTTCAAGTATTTATAAGTAATTAACTATTTCATAGATAAGTATTTTGATTTTGACAAGTAACACCCAAGTCAAGTAACTTGCAAATACTAATTTTTCTCCGAGTACTTGATTCAAATAAGCCAAGTATAAGTACTAATCAAACTACTCAAACGAGCCAAGCCAAGTTGCAAATACCCGAAATTAGCAAGTACTTGACTTCTGCCTACCTTAATGGCAACATGTGAAACAACTGTGGAAGTGTGGTCCTAATAATAACAAAAAGATAAAGATACATATGTATATGTAAATATTTTTGTTACTATTAATTGCGGTGCGGTGTTTTGTTTGTAACCATTCGAAGCCATAGTAAATAGACACGAAGAATGAGCGAGGGGCAGGAGAGGTTGGAAGTTTGTGAGATTGGATGTAAAGTCGAGGAAGAAAAAAAAATCATTCTATTCTGTGGAATCTTTAACCAACAATAAAGATTTTGTAACTAAGTATTTGAATTTTAGGAAACGGCGCTAAATATTTTCTGAAAAAAACTTTAGTAAGATATTTTATTTGAACTAGATAAATAAAGAATTAATGTAAAGAGTACAAAACGATTTAATGAAATGGATAATACATCTCCCAAAGAGTATACTAAGTGTCTTTAGTATGTTTGTAATGTCGTAGTGCCTTAGTTAATCTGTCGAAATTGACTCATCGTTTTATATTGCTCAGGTCGATCCCACCTACTTCGCTTATCTAGACAACGAGAATCGATTGCGGTGATGCCTACAAAATTGTAGCCTCTTGTGAATCGACTAAGTCGATCGATACCATACTCATCACATCAATCGACATAGAGACGGAAGCATCGATCAACATTACATGTCTGGCATCGATTGACAGGATAGAAACCTAGTTCGATTACCCAACCTCAACGCAAGTCTGATTGTACGTCCAACAGTAACAATTTCAGACCAGAATACATACACATCCGAATCTAGGGATCCTTACGGAGAAGATGAGGGACACTCTAAGAGGAGGCAAAAGATTCCAAAGCATCAACGCATAGAAGCTAATGAAAAGGAGATAGATGGCTTTGCTAAAAGAGTTTTTAAAATTCCGTTAGATATATCTTTTGATGAAGCTTATTATACTCACAGATTGTGGATGTTTTTCAGGGAAACAAGAGTAACAGATGATGATATAAAAATCATGTTCAATCACCTCAAAGAGAAGATGAAGCAGAAAATCTGTTTGAAAAAGAAAAGTGATCCTGGGAAGTTTGTGGTTCCATGCTTCATCAAAGGAAACAAATATCCTAATGCCCTCTGCGACACTGGATCTTCAGTGAGCATTATGCCAAAGTCTATGGAAGAGGAACTGAACCTAAGAGTGGAACCCTCCAACGATTCGTTCAAATTTGTAGACTGCTCAAGAGTGAACTCATGAGGGATGGTAAAAGATGTTCCATTGCAGATCAACAAGATCAACAACACCCTAGTCACAGTAGACTTTCATGTCATGAACATCATGATAGATTGGAACTCTTCGCTACTACTTGGGAGAGCATTCATGGCTATTATGGGAGCCATATGCGACATGCAGTTAAACATGTTGTATCTATCTCTAACTGATAAAAATATATTTTATGAACATGTCAAAAATAAGAACAAGGCTACCCTGATTGAATTGTGTAATGATGTAGAGCTTGTGGCCACATGCTTCTGCGATTACGAGTGCAATGAGGAATCGGTAGATGGAGCATCGATCGACACCCAACCCCTATCATCGATCAACAGTCCTACAAATCAGCAATCGATCAACACCCACCCTTCAATATCGATCGAAACCCATCCTTCAATATTGATCGACATCCATAACCCATAACCAATCGACACCCACCATGCTGATTACAATTACAAAACCAGCCAACCTCGAATACGATGACAACTACAGAGAAGAAGAGATGATAGAGTATCGAGAGCTTGCTATGGAAGAGGATGATAGAGTATCGAGAGCTTGCTATGGAAGAGGCTAGAGTTTTTCATGTTTCCATGAACCGGGGAAATCGACGGCGACCATACGCCATCGACCGATATTAAGCACGAAGTAGAAACCGAACTTGATTCAACAGAAGAACACGATAGAGAAGCTGGTTATCTACAACCAGATGAGTTCAGTAGTATGAGAGATCCAGATGGTCACGCAAGAGCAATGGATGGAAGAATTCTAAATGTCATCAAGGAAGATGTAGCATATATACTTGCAATGGCCAATGGAGCTGGAAAGCTTTTTGGGTACCGGTCTGATTATCGAGCATCGATCGATGGAGACCATATACCATCGATCGACACCAATTGGGCATGCCAAGGATACAGTGAAGCCTACGAAGAATATGATTCAGATTACAGAGAGGAAGAGCTGATTACGTCTCCCGACTTGGCACTGGAAGAAGCTGGCTGGGTAATGGACGCGAGAGTAGGCAATCCAGCATCAATAACTGGCCTATCTTGGCCATCAAACGACATCAAACGGAAACCAGACCATTCACTTGGAACAGAAGAAACAGAAGCTGGTTATCTTAGACCCGATGAGTTTAGAATCTTCAGAGATGTAGAAGGACGTGCACGAGGTCTTTATGGGAGAATTATATCTCTACCTAAGAAAGATGTAGCAGACGCCGTTATTATGGCTGAACGATCAGGAAATTTCTTTGGACAACTGCAACAACCTTCGATCGACGCCCAAGTACCGGCATCGATCAACAAAGAGGAGTAGAAGAAGGAGCCAATTCAAACTCAACCATCGATCGACATAGAGAAGAACGCATCGATCGATACCACTACAAAGCAACAAAAGACATACAACAGAGCAGAGATTGATGATATTGTGCATGAGATCTACAAAGCTCAAGAGATGTCACTGGATGTTTCTACATGAGGCTTGATGATGTCTACAAATCCTATTGATAAATGTCTCACCAATTTGACTACACGCATGGATGAGATGAAGGAAGAGATGGATACTGTTCAGAGACAGCATGCGAGTAGACTAGATAGAGTGACATCAATCAACGGCAACACATTGCCATCGATTTATATTGAGTTCGACAAATAGAATTCCATAGCAGAACACCACTTAGAAGATAGGTTCGATGAAATTGTTTTTTCTCAGAGCCTGATGAAGGAAGATATTTCTCAGAAATTGGAGGAGATATCAGACACTACATCTGCCAGACTTAAAATGCTCTAGCGCAGTATTGAGAATCTACAAAGAATAATGCATTTACTGGAGGTTTACTACAGAGATCATAAATAACGAGAACACAAGAGTAGATGAGGCAGTTATAAACTTCATTGGTACATGGTTCAGAAGAGCAAGAAGATTTAGACACTTGTTTTCCAAGTGTTGATCAACCTCCTTTCTAATCAGAACGTTCACAACGTCGAGCTTAAGACAATAGTCAAGCGCTGAGTGGGAGGCAACCCACATATAACCTCAGGGTTATGCAGGTCTCCATTCCCATCCCTAGTCAGAATAAGTGCCGCAACCATCTCTACTCGCCGGTTACTGTCGATCGATGGTAGAGTAGAAATTTCGTTGTGTTCGTGCAAGAATGGTGTCGATCGACGTCGAAGTGTTTTGTCGATCAATGCTAGACGTTTCTCTCGGCGGATGGTGCGTTCAATAGCTGATGAGTCTGAGAAAAGTAAGTCTTTTTCCCTGTTGCTCCTAGCACTGCTCTGCATGTACCTGAAAGACGAGGAAAATTTTATGTAAGTAACTGAAACCCATAAACCTTGACTAAATCTATTAATCAAGTCTAATGGTGATCCTGACTCCCCGGCAACAGTTGTAAATTTGATGTAGCTTTATTATGCACTCTCAAATTAACCCTTTAAGCTACTATTTACTCTCTCAAATAAGAGGTTTACTTGTAGTGCTTTGGGATCAAATTCACAGGGAGCGTGGGCACACAATATACTATAGATGTTTAGATTAAGATAGGCAAACAATTTATTAAAGAATTAATAGCAAACAAGTAAGTAGGTGATTGGTTTGATAACAATAAGATGAAATAGCTAGGTCTAGGGATTTATCAGTCAATAGATTCAAAACACAAATCAAGGATGCTAAGGGTTTTATAGAGCAAATTCTAGAACTCGAATTTAATAAGCAAGTAATCCAGCTCTTGCATGCAATTACTAATCAGATGCCTAAGTTCTATGTTCTAGCTCTCGCTTGCAAACAAGGATCGAGCGTCGATCGATACAAATTATTGGGTATCGATCGATATTAACTCAGACAAGCATTAACACACATATCGATAATGTTCAACTAGTTCCTAGACCAACTCTCGTATGCGCCTAGATTTCTAATCCACACAGGGCTCGGTTCCATTAATTAATTGCACTCTTGTGCCTTTCAATTGTCCTATAATATTAGTTGAAGCAATACGTCACACTCTCGTGCTATTCCACTACTCTAGTTCCTAGTATTACAAGCTACCCTGGTGTAGAGATCAATAGATAACCTAGCAATCCTATGACTATCAGTTTGACATTAAGAACATGATATCCCTAAACCTAACAAGATGATTACTCAGACATGGAAGAAATAACACAAATCATAGTCTGAATAAATAATAGATGTAGAAATAAATATAAAGCCAAGGAGTTCCAATCAATCTCTAAAAGAGAATTGATCTTCTCTCCAAAACTTAAGATAAATAATAAAATAAAGCTTTGTCATCAAACAATAGCTTAGAAAACTATATAAATTAGGTCTACACTCGTCCAAGGGTATTCTGGTAAATTATGGTGTCTTCTGGGCTTAAGTCGGCCATAAAACAAGTCGGACTTGTCTTCTGGGATCACCGTCGATCGACACCAAGACTGTGCCGTTGATCGACACTCATTCATCTTCTTGACAGCTTGTTCTCGCGAGGCAGACATACCACGATTCAGTAAATTGGTCTTAACTTTATATCTAACCGTCAGATGGACCTCGAACCGGTGGCATTGTAATGATAACTAAACTCTCTATATTATGTCAAAATATTAGCTCAATCGTACTATGGGAAGGTCTCCATCCATAGCTAAACATCTGATGCATCTTCGCAGTTTTCCATCTCTAAAAGCTCCAGAATCACCAAACTTCTCCAGAACGTACCTGAAGCAGAAAATACTCTAAAAAATACTCCACAAACATATAATAGACTCTAAATAGGGCTGATATCATGTCACAATAGTGGTAAATATCATGCCCTATCATCGATCGATGCTTTTCGTCTCACAAGATCCTACTGACTCAGCATGGGGTGTCGATCGGTGCTCAGCCTATGATTTTGATCATCGTTCTGTCTCGTGTGTCGGTCGATATTATTTTGGGTTTCGATCGATACCAGTGAGAACTGCTGAAGGACATAGAACTTTCGGCTTGAAAGTCTTCTTCTTGGAGGTTCTCCTCCTTCACCACTTGACAGAAATCATCATCTATCAGTGCATTCACGAGGTGTCTCTGTCCAGTCTCTCATTTTCCCTTAATCAGTGCTTTCCGCCTTCTCACAGCTTCACTAGTCTTAACCACTTTAGTCTCCAACTTCTTCACATGGGTGATGAGAGCTTCATATTTTATTCAGGTTGTGTACACAACATCTATCATTCCATTGAAATCCACCGTCAACTTCTGCTAACCCTCAAGAACTTGATCTAACATATTCTCTATATTTCTTTCTTGAGTTGCTGGTGGGGGGTTATGGGTAAGAAGAAGCTCCATAGTTCATGTTGTTGATGTAAGATCTCTGCTGCTGTGAACTCTTGTTGTAATTTCCCCTTTGACAATTGCCATAGAAGTTCTATTTTCATGCTGATTCTCATACTTCTAAAAACCAATACCACTGATGTAGTTTACATCCTCTTCATCGCTCTTTTCACTAGAAATATAAATAACCTCTACATCTTCTGCAATACTCACCTGCTTCTTGAGAAGCTTGTGAACACTATCTAGCTTATCTTGAACTTCATTAACCTACTCCTTTCCAAATAAGGTAGCCGATATTCTCCTCTCCAAATCAGTGTTCTTGGTGTTTTTGCTAAATGCCAAGTTCTCAATAAGTCTCACAGCCTCTTATGGATTCCTAGTGGTGAAATTCCCATTACTAGCAGTGTCTAGAGTCATCTGGTAAACCACACTGATACCTCTGAAGAAGACAATAAGAAGATGTACCTTGTTGAACCCATGGTGTGGGACAATCTCTCTGATATGATTTTAATCTGATCCAAGAGCTCTTGAGTGATTCTACAGGCTCATGTGTGAACGTAGCAATTATTTTCCTCAAGTCTTCAGATCACGAGTCCATCAAAGAAATTATGCAGGAAAACGTTCTTGGTGTCGTCCCAGGATGTTAGAGTTCATAATGGTAAATTGCTTAAGTCAATATGAAGCATCTATAGCAAGTGAGTACTTAAACAACTTACATAGCCGATAGTACTTAGGGTCTCCATTGGCTTTGATAGCAGAAACTAAATCCTAGATCCTCAAACCTCTCAAGATGGGTCCATCGGATGCTCATGTGCACTATAAGAAATATGAGTATCTGTATCAGCTCGCAAAAGCACAAATTCACCAACTGCTACTAATACTACTAAAATCTGATTCCAACTTTTCATAGCATTGAATTAGTGCTAGTGAAATATTTCAATTAAGCGAGAACATAAAAATAACTATAATAGCTGTAAAGTGTATTTGGAGGAAAAATACAGCCATTTTTTTTCCACCATTCTAAAATCGAGCATGGAAAATCAAAAACCCAAATTCGATTTGTGACTAAAACAAAACAAAGTCTTTTCAATTTTTTCTTCCAAAGAAAAAAAAACAATTATCTATCTATCTTCTTCTCCATTATATTCTTCAATGACCTCCTTCATCTGAGCCTTCATCTTATATACCCTTGAACCAGAACTTTAAATCCCTTGAACCAGAAACCTCAATTTAGTTTAAAAAAAAGTCTCTTCCTCAGATCCTCGCGTTTGGAATCGCTGTTTTGGGAGTGGTGATTTCTCGTCGCGGTACTCTTCTTCTTCTCTCCCATTCAGAAGCTGTTACTCCGGCTCGATTCTCCATCGTCTTCCGGGTCGGTCCTCCGTCGTCTTCCGGCTCGGTCCTCCGT
>CAJHQP010001421.1:0-116256 GCA_905132765.1 Moricandia arvensis | reverse complement strand
CTCATTGGTTAGCTGGTCCATGATCACATCACAAGATGACCAGGAAGAAACATGTCAGGAAAAGTACCCTATCCAGCCTATTTACTCTCAAGTTTGGTGGAATGCAACTCAAGGAGGATGATTATCAAGGTATTGAAGTGGCGCCTGGAGGTGCATCTATGTATTCTGCCTTGGTATATTAGTCTAATGGAGGAGAAAATTTGAACAAGACAGTGGTAAATGATAGTAAAATCAGAATGAGGGACATTCAGCCACTGATCAAAGCAGCCAAGTCAATCATTTCTGCAAGACA
Source organism: Moricandia arvensis (assembly GCA_905132765.1). NCBI lineage: Eukaryota > Viridiplantae > Streptophyta > Magnoliopsida > Brassicales > Brassicaceae > Moricandia > Moricandia arvensis. Next base: position 115,964 of record CAJHQP010001421.1, on the reverse strand, counting down.
GTTTGGTATACATTCACCTATCTCTAGGCCAATCATAATAGATTCAGGAGCAAGTCATCATATGATTAGTGATAGAAATCTTATTAGTGATGTTAGGCCTGCCTTAGGGAATGTAACAATAGCTAATGGAGATAAGGTGAAGGTAGAAGGAATAGGGAACCTCAAGCTGTTTGATAGAGAGTCAACTGCCTTCTATATGCCTAGTTTTGCATCTAACCTTCTTTCTGTAAAAAAAGCCACGGTTGACCTGAATCGTCAGGTGGTTTTTGGACCCAATTATGTTGAGTTTCAGGACCTTAAGACAAGGAAGGTGATTGGTGAAGGAACTAGTCAAGGTGATTTATACCATCTCCAAAAGACTAAGCTTTCAAAATCCTCTACTTCTACTCCTACTCATATATGCATGATCAGTGACTCACCTGCCTGTGATAGAACTACTTTGGATGTGCCTACTTTGTGTTAATACCAAGAGAGCAAAGAAACAAGCTGGAAGCAAAAAGCATGAAGTGTATGTTCATTTGGTACTCGTCTACACAAAAGGGATACAAATGCTACGATCCAGAAACAAGAAGAGTGGTGGTATCCAGAGATGTGAAGTTTATGGAAGGTAAAGACTTTTATGCTTGGAAGAATTGGGATGAGCTCAAGGATCTGTCTCAAGCATTTGATAAGGCTAATAATCTGAGGATTATTATGGAAAATATTGGAATCAGTCTATCCAGAGAAGCTTCTCCTCATCAAGAGTCTGAACAAGGATATGAAGAAAACACTCATCCTGATCCTGAAGGGGGCAGTGGACAGGAACAAGAAGTTCAACATTGTTCAAAAGTTCATTATCAGGATAGTGTTGAAGAATAAGAGACTGAACCTACACCTGAATCTACTCATGTTCATGAACAAGAAGAGACAAGGCAGGTTCAGCCGCTGAGAAGAAGTACAAGGATCAAGCAACCTGCATCAAACTGCATCAACACACGAGTTTACTTCAATGCTAAGGCAGTGGCTCATCCAATAAGTTCAGTATGCTTTTGCTGTCAACTTGGAATGGGATCTATGGCAGATGGATGTGAAGAATTCCTTTCTACAAAGAGAGTTGGAAGATGAAGTGTACATGCGACCACCTCCTGGCCTAGAGAACATGGTCAAACCAGGGAATGTACTGAGGTTAAAGAAGGCAATCTATGGCATGAAACAATCACCAAGAGCCTGGTACCATAAGCTGAGTACAACACTAAATGGAAGAGGTTTTGTGAAATCAGAAGCTGATCATATTCTCATCACTCTAACCAGAAAACAAGGCATTTTGGTCATCTTGGTATATGTAGATGATATCATCATCACTGGTAGTGACAAGGAAGGTATCTCCTCACCCAAAACCTTTCTTAAAACTGCCTTTGATATTAAAGATTTGGGAGAATTGAAGTACTTCTTAGGGATTGAAATATGCCACTCTAAGGAGGGTCTTTTCTTATCTCAAAGAAAGTACACACTTGACATTTTAAATGAGGCAGGAAACCTTGAAAGTAGACAGGCCAATACACCACTGGAAGAAGGCTACAAGGTACTCCGAGAGGGGGAGTATGGAGACACACCCTTTGAAGATGTCAAGAAGTTTAGGAGGATGGTTGGGAAACTCATCTATCTAACCATTACTCGTCCAGATGTGTGATTTGCTGTGAACCAAGTTAGTCAACACATCCAAGCACCCAAGGTTCATCACTGGAAAATGGTGGAGAGCATCTTAAGGTACTTAAGAGAGGCTCCTGGTCAAGGTGTGTGGATGGTGTGCAACAAGAGTACCAAAGTTGTAGGATATTGTGATGCTGATTGGGCTGAATAAAGAGTTGATAGGAGATCAACAACCGTCTATTGCACCTTTATTGGAGGAAATTTAGTCACATCGAAGAGCAAGAAGCAGAAAGTGGTATCTTGCTCAAGTGTTGAGGCAGAGTACCGATCTATGAGGAAGCTCATTAGTGAACTCATATGGATCAAGGGACTGCTAAGGGACTTGGGTATAGATATCACTACACCTATGATAATTCAATGTGATAATCAGGCAGGTATACACATTGCATCTAACTCATTATTCCATGAGAGAACAAAGCATATAGAAGTAGACTGCCACAAGGAGTGGCTGATATATAAGAAGTGAAGATCAACTGGCTGATATATTCACTAAGGCAAACAGCAGCAAGGTTTGTCAGTTCATTCATCCTAAGCTTGGACTAACATACCGTTCATTTCACTGATCCTCTTGCCATGAAGTGTTCTACTCTTTTTCCTTGGCTTGGTTTTTATCCCATGAGGTTTTGCTAAGCTAAAGGTTTTATTGAGGGAATGCTTCATGGTTTCCAAGCTTGACCAGTCACTATGGTCAAGCTTGAGGGGGAATGTTGACATGAAGCAATTAATGATAAAGAGATGAGAAGATAGAAAGAGGAGCATCCGAGATGAAGAAGAAAGGTGGACCGTACAGTCTCTGACCTAACTTAGGGTGCAAGGAAAGTAATAGAGGGAACCTGACCAGAAACTTATTCAAATTTTCTGGAGCACATCTTGCCTTGTCCAGAAGCAAAGAGAGACATTGGGAGGAAGAGTCACAGGTCTGATCTGGTCTGGTGAGGCAGAGAATCAATTGGGGACCAGTTAAGAGCTGTCACTTTCACTTCAGCTGCAAGAGTCCTTTGTCTTGTTCTCTCTCATTTGTTTATTGTATTTCCTTCTCAACTTGCATTTGTGTATTTTGTCTATTTAAAGGCTGTAACCAGACATAATTAATCTAAGGAAACATATTTCCTCTCTCTCTCTCTCATCCACGAAATATCTTCTCTCTCTCATATTCTTCATATTCTTACCATAAACTCTCTCTGGTTCTCTAAAACTCACAAAATCTTCTTATTCTTTCATATATCACACTTGCTTAGAAAGTTTGAAGGAACCGAATCTGATTTCCAACACTAATCCTGACATTATTTGCTTGCTTTAGGGCTTGGTATACACTAGATCAGATTCATTAGCAAGTCTGAAGGTACAAGTCTTTACACCTTTGGTTCCCTTCTCTCTTTCTCTTCAGCATCTATTTAATAGCTTAAATGATTGAGATGACTTCCCGAGATGCAGATGGGTAGGTACATTACCAATGACCCCACTATTCTAAATCGGAGGAACAATCACACATTGTTGGAAGCGATGAGTATGTACATTACCGATGACCACACTATTCGCCTTTAACTTTTCCCAAAAAGCAAAAGAAAAAAGGAAGAATACCGAAAATGAGATGGCAAAATGACTGTATCAGCATCATTGTCCATTATGTTTGACAAGTATTTGCTAAGCTGTTGGTAGAATGGATTTTGTTTCTATACTAGGATAGGGTAAAGTTTCTCGGTGATTGACTTGATAAGATGTGGTTGCAACAAAGTAAGGTGACAATTATACTTAGACATTATGTGAGTCTCCGCTTTTCAAAACCTCTTTCACAGGCTTAGTTTGCTTAAGGACAAACAAATGGTAATAGGCTCTATTTAAGGTCTATTTATTACCAGTATTAGGCCATGTTATAGGCTCTATTTATGGTCTATTGTGTGTGTCTAGGCTATGTTTTGGAGTATTTACCGGTCCACAAACATTTTGGAGATATAGAGATACTTGAAGCTTTTGGAGCATTTAGAGGAGAAGAATCCGTAGCTGACCATTTGAGGAGTCGAAGTACAAGACCGTCGTCAATCGACAACACAACCTTGGCGTCGACCGGTGTTTAAAGACCAAGGTCGATTGATTGCTGCACACTTGCCATCGAATGACATCCAATTCGCAAATAGCAGATTTAAAAGCCCAAGTTAGAGACAAATGACGAGAAAGCCCTGGACGAGTATTGACCTAAGTTTTAGGGTTTTATATTTATGCTTTATGTATTGAGAGTATGCAGAGGGTGAAAATATAGCTTTATTCTATATATAGTTATAGGATTTTTAGGGGAGAAGATTCATAATTCCTTAGGGAGATTTGTATTGGAATCCCATTATTTTATCTATGCATTATATTCAGATTAGTGTTCTTACTTCAATTATGTCTTAGTAGTTATCAACTAGATTTAGGGTTGAATGATAGCAATCATGGATTAGCCCAAAAGTAGGATTGATAGATTAAGTTAATATCCATAAATTGAGTTGTGCTTAATGCTCGCATTATAGAATAGCTAACTAGGATCTCGAAAATAGGACACAGACGACTACGAGAGTAGGTTTTGTGCCAGAATAGGCTCCATTGAACTAGGCTGTTAGGTGCATGCGAGAGCTAGTCTAATAAGTCTGGTGGACTTATCAAATCTCGTTCACGCTTCCTTTTGATTTCACCGTTGATCGACATCAGGCCTTAGCCGTCGATCGATGGTCTTTCCTTTCGCTCGCATACGAGAGCTAGAGTTAAAAAGATCAGAATAGTTAATATTTGAGTTCTAGAATATTTACATTTTCATGCTTCCTATTCCCTATAATCCATTAGGATTGAAACCCTAGATTTAGCATATTTACATTTGCATCTAGTTAGTTTATTATAATATTTCCATATTTGCATTATTACCATATTGTATCTCTACTTCTTGATAATGAATATTTTCAGAATTGATTGTTTGCCACTAATATATATATATTCACATAGCTTAATCTTTATAAATAAGAAATCTTTTGTGTATCATTGTTCTCTGTGGATTCGATCCCTAAATACTACACCTGATCTCTTGTGGCAAGAGTATTATTTTTGTGTTAAGACTAGGATTAAATTGATAGTTAATTGTTTAGGATATTTATACTCTGCTAGAACAATAAAACCACACATGTTAGATATCCAACAAAAACACATCTCTTGATGCGCATTCCAAATTTATATTTGTTTCTTCTTGCTTGATGTACAAAATATAACCCAAATGTCTTTATATCATTGTATGATGGTGGCTTACCATACACACATTCATACAATATCTTTCCGTTGAGTACTCTCATCGGGGTCCTATTAATGAGGTGAGCTGCTGTCAAGACACTCTCTCCCCAAAACCTAACAAGAATATTGGCCTGAAAGAGAATTGAATGCAGACATTCAATATATGTTGATGCTTCCTCTCCACTCGTCCATTTTCTTGAGGAGTGCCTACACAAGACGTCTGATGCAATATTCCTTTCTCTGAAAAGTAGTTCGACAAGCACATGATCTCCGTCCTATTATCGCTCCTCACTTTCTTGCCCATCTTACCAAATTGCCGATATGTAAGATTGATAAAACTTGGTGGCACTCTCTTGACCTCACCTTTCTCAAGTAAGAGATGTATCCAGACAGCTCTTGAGAAGTCGTCTTCAATGGTAAGAGAGTACACTGCCCCACATGAAGAAGGTACTCGATAGGGGCCCCAAAGATCAATATGTATCAAATTAAATGGACCTAAAATTTGACTAAGACTTTAAGAATACACTTCTCTTGTTTGTTTAGACTGAAAATAAATATCGCATCCACCAAAATTCTTTGGAACGCCTTTAACACCAGATACAAGAGGTAAGAAACTCAAAACATTATAAGCAGGATGTCCTAGACGACGATGCCACATAGTCTGATCTTTAGAAGCCTTAACTCTGTGACCTCTTGCTACTGTTATATCCCGATAAACATTGACACCATTTTTGACTTCACTGGCTCCAATCAGAGTCCTCGTAAAATGGTCCTACAAAATACAAAATGTGTCTGTGAATACAGCCATGCAACCTGTCTATCTAAGGAACTTCGCCACAAACCACAAAGTACAATTCAAATTTGGAACAAACAAAACATTCTCCAGAGTCAGTTTCGCCGATAGGCGCACGCTGCCACTCTTAGTAGCCATGACATGACTACCATCTGCTAAGCTCACTGGACAGGGAATAGTGTGATGAACTTCAACAAGTATCAATACATCCCATGTCATGTGATGCGATGCTCTGGTGTCTATAATAACCTCACTAGTTTGTACCGTACCATATAACCGATTGAGGATTTGAAAAGGCTTCTGGCGCTTGAGCATTAATTTCAAAGATGTCCATTGCCCTCCTGTTAACTGTGGAACATGCGATCCTTGATTGGCAGATGAGTTTTCAGTCGAGCCACCTTGAACATGCACTGCGTTAGCTCTTGTGGAGTTTGACCTTCCTCATCCTCTGTCTCTTCCACCAGACTGATTCCGTTCAGTAAACGACTCGGGGAATCAAATAACCTGCCAGCAATCCTTCTTTTCATGTTAAGCTCTGCCACACGGTCTACACACCACCGATGCACGACCTCTTGCAACCGCAGCCATCACACCTCTGATTGTGAGATCCTCCTCCTTCTCGTTGTACATTTTTCTCCGCAAACCCCACCGACGAGAAGCACCCAATCCCTTCCCTTCTCTCACCACCCTTTGATAAACATAGTTGAGATTCGACAACGTTTACATCCCAATGATGTTCATGCAAACATTGCTGAATCTCGCTTCATCTAGACCCATGGAATTGATGAACCTTCTCTTCTTCATATTCCTTGGCATATATCTCTGCTGCATTAGACGGACACATCAGAATAGGTTTGCAGTTTAACAGTTCTCTCCACATATAAGACAATCTCCCGAAGTAATCCATCACAATGGATCTATCTTGTTTACACAAATCAAGCTCTGCTTTGAGCTGATGTACACATACTGCACTCCCCACTGAAAAGCGCTTCTTAAGCTTTGTCCACATCTTGTAGGCATCCGGAGAAAAATGCATAGTTTATCAGATTGGTGGAGATATCAAAGCCCTGATCCACCCTACTATCAAGGAGTTAGTCATCCTCCACATCTCTGCCTCCACCGGCTTTTCTTTCTCATCAGGAATCTTCAAACTTCCATATGTAAACCCGATCTTACGCTTAGCACATAGAGCGTTCTCGAGTTCAAATGCCCACTAGGCATTATTTTCTCACTTAAGATCATAGGCGTGATCGACGTTCCCGGATTGTCTGACGACGCCAAATAATAAGCCAACATCGTACCCTCAACTGCTACACCAGATGAACTATCATGTTTTTCTCTCATCAAAGAACTTACAACCAAACAATCTTAAGATTTGGATGGCTCTGATACCATGAAAGACAAGGGAAATGTGAGAAGATAACGTGTTATTCACATCTGATACGTACAAGATTATATATACAAGTCTCGACGTAGATAGATACATATCTACTCCTCCTTATCCCAATATATCTTAACAACAATATTCTCTCCAACTTACATAAGGTTATAGACTTCTAGATCCTAACCTTAACAGCCATGTTTCCTTTTTGGATAATATTTCGGATTTGCGGATTAGAATTGCAGAAACCGAAAACAATAAGTGCAATTGAACCTTATTGTAACGCCTTGACCGTCCACGGCTAATGGGCCTCCTATGCTCATTCACTCAGCCCCTTCCCCAGAGTTCTTTCCAGATGTGTGACCAAAAAGATAAATACACTTTGTTGACATAGGTAGCCAAATCAATTATATTAAACCTTTCACATATACCACAAACCGAGATGTTACATTCACTAGAAGAAAACACATATTTGCCGACTGCTTTTCTCGACCACTGTTGCATTCAATAATTTTACCCACTGATTAGCGACTGTCTTACGACCAAAAATATTAGTAGCTAACAGTTGATAATTTACGACTACGGAAAAAAAAAGAGTCGCACTTTAGTCGTAAATTAGCAACTAAAGTGTGGCTAATACATTGTCGGTAAATTGCAGTAGGCAATCAGTCACTAATTTAGCAATTTACATTTGACTGATATATTTTCGGGGGGAGGGGGAGGCAAAAACACCTTTCAGTCTCCAAAGACCGGTATAAAACATGTGAATTGCGTTTTAAGGTCGGTATACAAAATATTTACCACTTAATATATCAATCGTAAAATCAGTCGGAAATCAGTAGGAAAATAGTCGGAAAATGTTACCCTAAACCTGAATCTGATACCCTAAACCCTAAACATGTTTTCAAAATTTTAACTTTAAATATAAACGTGAAAACTCTAAACTTTTCGGTTCTTAACCTAAATCTTAAACAACATTTCTTAATCTAAATCCTAAACAACATTACTCTAGTTTTTTATCTAAATCCTAAACCTTAAACATGCTTTTAAACTCTAAAATCTAAATACAACACTTATAAGTCTAATATTTTCATACTATAACCTCATATCTTAAATCTCAAAATTTAATCTTTTTATTTCAAACTATAGTTCCTAAAACACAATTAAATCTTCAATCAAACTATATACCTTAATCCTTAACTTCAAACATAAACTTATATTCATTACTCTAAATTAAAAGTTCAAATCTAAATTTTTAAAAATTTAACCATAAATCTTAAAAAAATAAATTAAACACGTTTCTATATGTTATGCCAGTAAATAATAAACAGCAAAATATACAAAAAATTATAGTTTCATTTAAATCTTTATCTATTCGCTTTTTGAATCACAAATTTTTTTAAAAAAACACCGGATCATTTTTAACAATATAACCACAAAACTCATATGTTAAATTTGATATTATTTTAAAACTTTCATATATCACAAATTCTAAACCCCATTCCAAAGATTTTAAACCCATCATAAACATAACTTGTAAAGTTTAAATTTTAATTTTCAAATTTAAAAAAAAACAAAAGCTTGATATATAATTTTATATTATCTAACATATAAATAAACAGAACTATAAATCGAAATTTAATATAACGTTACCAAAGATAAAAAATCAATTAACAAAAAAGTTGTCATTGACCAATGATATAAAAGTACTCATATCACAAACTCCACCATTAGATTGGATTAATCCGACAGACCAAATCTAATCCCTCTTTATCTTTCTCTTTCCTCTCTATTTTCTTTTTCTGCCGACATTCACTCTCTTCACTCATGAATCTGTTCACTCTTCTTTTACTTCTTCTTTTTCTTTCTTTTCTATTCATCACTTTGGCTCACTCATGTGTCTGCACATATCTCTCTATCTCTTTCAAATAATTCCCACCACCACCACCGGCCTTCACATTCGTCACCACCACGCTCTTTCGATTATGTCGCGTTCTTCACCACCACCACCGTCGCATTTTTCACCTCCACCACTCATTGTTACCATCACCTCTCTCTATCTCTCTCTCTCTCTCTCTCTCTCTCTATCTCTCTCTCTCGGTCTCTTGGTAAGTTTTTTTTCCCTAAGGCATTCTATGCCAAAATCAATCCCAAGGCCGAGTACATATAAAGAAGGGTGCTAGTCAAGTTTTTTGTCAATGGACTTCTTGCCATGGGTCAATTGACGAGTTCGAGACCGAGTTCAGCCAGAAGTACTTCCCATCGGAGGCATGGGATCGATTGGAGACTCAGTTTCTCCATTTGACCATGGCAAGAAGTCCATTGTAGAATACGAGATGGAATTTAACCGCCTCCGTCTTTTCATGGGAAAGGAGATGGAGGCCGAGGTCAGCCAAGTTTGACGCTTTATGCGTGGAATACGACCTGAGCTACGAACCCATCTTCAGGCCTGTACCTATTCGACAGTTTCGAAACTGGTTGAGAGAGGTGTGCTGGTCGAGTCTAGTTTAAAGAAGGAGCCCAAAATTAATTGCAGTAAGTCTCAGAACAAACCAAGTAACGTCTCTGTCGGTAATGATAAGAAACAAATGAGGAAACATTCGGGACAGGAACCCGTGTTTGTTAGTCATGCAGAGTGCGAGTCCCACAGTAGGAGGCATGGTGGGCAATGCTGGAGGGATATGGGAGCCTGCTTGAGGTGTGGTAGAATGGACCACATGGCGCAGAATTGTAGTAATATGGATTCCAGGGGATCCAAGGAACCAGTGAGGGGGTTAGTACTTGTCACAAGTGTGGCAAGCGCGGGCACTTCGCTAGGGAGTGTCACGGACAGCCCAATAGTGGGGCATGTCAGTCGGGAAACTGACAGCGTGGGGGTTAAGGCTTATTTTAAAGTAGGTAATCTATAAAATTAACCTTACGAACTACTCTTGCCAAGAGAGGTCTAATTGTAGTACTTAGGGATCGAATCCACAGAGAGCGAGGGCACACAATAAATTTATGTATTTCTAATCGTTAAGTTAGGCAAGCTATAACTAGGAGGTTTATTGTAGGTTTTATCCAAAAATAAAATTCTCTAAATAAGCAAAGTTGATTCAAATATGGAAAAGATAGATCTAGGGTTTTAGGCAGATGAATTATATTGGATAGGATGCAGGGAATTATTAATATGCAAGGACCTTAATCAATGCTTGAACCCCCTCTCGTTCCAACTCTCGTATGCGATCAGAGAAGTCGACCGTCGATCAACGGCTAAGGCAGTGTGTCGATCGACGGTTATCAGACAGGAAGTTCATCCGCAAGGTTAATTAATCCAGCTCTCGCATATTTCTAACAATCTAGCTCAATGGAATCAATTCTGGCACATAACCTACTCTCGTAGTTGTCCATGCTAAGTTCAGGTTTCCAGTTACCTACTCTAGAACACAAGAATTAAACACAATTCCAAAGATTGATCTCTCTTCATCCTATCAATCCTATTTGGGGCTAATTCATCAATACCCTATAAACCCTAAACAAGAGAATTACTCAGAAATAATCATAGAAAGCATAATAGACTGAATAATATAATGCATAGAATAAATAATGGAGTTCCAATTCAAATCTCTTAAGGAGTTCCAATTCAAATCTCTTAAGGAGTTCATATCTTCTCCCCCTAAACTACTAAGAAAACTAAATAGATGTAGAATACTTTGTGTAATATGAAATTTGTGTCTCTCTAACTAAACAATGGCATAACCATTATAAACTAGGTTGAAACTCGTTCAGGGGCACTCTCGTAATTTGTCTTTACTTGGGCTTGAAGTCGGCCAATAATTCTGCATGTAGGCCGTAGATTGACAGCAAGGATGCTCCGTTGATCGATGGTCATGCTTGACTTCGAATCTGACTTAGCTTATCGTGAACAACTACTGGATATCTTGTTTGCATGCTCTAACAAGTTCCATTAACTCCATAACGCTCCAAAACGTACCTTGACTTGAGAAGACTCTAAAATACAGTCTAGACATACATAATAGACTCCAAATAGGGTCCATATGATGGTCTAAAACTGGTAAATAACAAGGTATATAACCTTCCCAGACTCAACCTTTTGCTTGTCCTCAAGCAAAACAAAGGTAGCCTGTGAAAGAGGTTTGAAAAGCGGGGACTCACGCAACACATAAGCATAACTATAACCCCTGCTATATTGCAACCACAATGAATAACGATAATCAAAGAGAAACTTTATATACCCTATCATAGTATAGCAACCAAATCCATTCTTCCCTCTTCACTCTCAAAATCGTTTTGGAGCACAAATTCAATGGACAATAATGCTGCTACAGTCCATCTTGCCATCTCATTTTTGATATAATACACATATATATATATTGGGCAAAGTTGTTGGTGATATATATATATATATATATATTGGACAAAGTTGTTGGTGAATAGTGGGGTTATCGGTATTGTACCTACCCCTCGCTTCCAACAATGTCTGATCATTCCTTTGAAATAGAATAGTGGGGTCATCAGTAATGTACCTACCCCTATGCATCTCAGGAAATCATTTCCATCTTTTCTCTTGTAGATCCTGAAGAGAGAGAGAAGGGAAATAAAAAATACACAGACTAGTACCTTACCAACTTGTAGAAGGAATCCGATCTGATGTATACCAAGCCCCAAAGCAAGCAAAGTAGTCATAATTAAGTTGGAGATCAACTTTGGTTCCTTCAAACTTTCTTAGGAAGTGTTGTCTAATGGAAGAATGATCCACTTTCGCATCTTTAGTAATCAGTGCAATCAACATGTCTAAGAATGGTGCTATAATGTGGTTAGACAATAAATAAGTTCTGATCATAATCCCTTTCTTAAATCTATAAAAACTATTTGAAAAAAAACTTGATAGATAAGAGTTCAAAATAGATAAAATCATTAGCAAACCTCTCCCAGAGTTAAATAACACTGTCCCAAGTGATATCCCGTCAGGTTTGGTTAATAAAAACTAAAGCATAAGTAAAAGGTAAAGAGAAAGTCGATGTTACTAAACTCTGTACAGAGTGTCGACCGATGGTGAGTGTTTAGTGTTGTCCGATGGTGAACCAACCAAGTCGTCGACCGATGGTGGTTTCGAAGTTTTCTACTTTTCCTTTAGAAACCTAAACTAATTACAAAAAAAAGTGTAATTAATAACTAAATAACTAAAAATGAAACCTACCAACAGTGTGTTGTCTCCCACTCAGCACTTTTTTATAGTCTTAAACTCGACGTTTGGACTTCTGGACTAGGAATGCGGTTCATCAAACCAATGTGGAAAGAAAGTATCCATATACTCGTTGTTCTTCTCAAACCATGCACTGATGAAGTCTCTCACAACGTCATCTGCTCTGGTTTTCTGGCTGTCCATCATCCTCTGAGCAATCGCCATTCTGCTCATCATTTCTTTGAGTGTTTGAATGCATCCCAGCAATATGTTAAGTCTGGCATCTATGGGCTCTGAAGTATGTTTCAAACTCTGGTAGATACTATCCCGTATTAAGTCCTGAGAAAGGTATACTCCATCAAGCTTGTCTTGTAGACTCCTCTGTTACCAGCATGAGCCTAAATGCTGCGTCATGACCATCGATCGATGGCCAAGTGTTGCCGTCATTCGAGGCTGAACTGACTGCCCCAATCGATGTTTGTTTTCTGAAGAGATTCTCTGATCTGTTGGCCATACCCAATATGTTTGTGATATCGTCCTTGGATACATTGAGAATCCTTCCATCCATTGCTCGTGCATATCCATCTGGGTCCCTCATAATCCCAAACTCACTTGGTCTGAGATAGCCGTAATCTCCATCGTATCCTACCGGATTATCGTCGATCGATGGTATTGAGCCACCGCCAATCGATGCTGCATCCCAAGTTCCGTAGGATCCTCTGAAATTTCCACCTCTTCTAGTGCAAAAAATGGTACTTGACCGCTTCTTCTTCAAAGTAGGAAGCATCGTATTACGTATTATTGGTGTTTGGCATCATCTCACGGTATTGCTGCCAAATAGGGTACAAATGATGGTCTAAAACTGGTAAATAACAAGGAATATCAACTTCCCAGACTCAACCTTTTGCTTGTCCTATAGCAAAATAAAGGTAGCCTGTGAAAGAGGTTTGAAAAGCAGGGACCCACATAACACATAAGCATAACTATCACTCCTGCTATATTGCAACCACATTGAATAATGATAATCAAAGAGAAACTTTATATACCCTATCATAGTATAGCAACCAAATCCATTCTTCCCTCATCACTCTCAGAATCGTTTTGGAGCCCAAATTCAATGGACAATAATGCTGCTACAATCCATCTTGCCATCTCGTTTTTGATATAATATATATATATATATATATATATATATATATATTGGACAAATTTGTAGGCAAATAGTGGGGTTATCGGTATTGTACCTACCCCTCGCTTCCAACAATGTGTGATCATTCGTTTGAATTAGAATTGTGGGGTCATCAGTAATGTACCTACCCCTCTGCATCTCTGAAAATCATTTTCATCTTTTCTTTTGTAGATCCTGAAGAGAGAGAGAAGGGAAATAAAAAATACACAGACTAGTACCTTACAAACTTGTAGAAGGAATCCGATCCGATGTATACCAAGTCCCAAAGCAAGCAAAGTAGTCATAATTAAGTTGGAGATCAACTTTGGTTCCTTCAAACTTTCTTTGTAAGTGTGGTCTAATGGAAGAATGATCCACTTTCGCATCTCTAGTAATCACGGCAATAAACATGTCTAAGAATGGTGCAATAATGTTGTTAGTCAATAAATAAGTTCTGATCATAATCCCTTTCTTAACTCTATAAAAACTATTTGAAAAAACTTAATAGATAAGTGTTCAAAATAGATAAAATCATTAGCAAACCTCTCCCAGACTTAAATAACACTATCCCAAGTGATATCCTGTCAGGTTTGGTTAATAAAAACTAAAGCATAAGTAAAAGATAAAGAGAAAGTCGATGTTACTAAACTCTGTAAAGAGTGTCGACCGATGGTGAGTGTTTAGTGTCGTCCGATGGTGAACCAACCAAGTCGTCGACCGATGGTGAGGTTGGTGTCGACCGATGGTGGTTTTGAACTTTTCTACCTTTCCTTTAGAAACCTAAACTAATTAAGAAAAAAAACGTAATTAATAATTAAATAACTAAAAATGAAACTTACCAAACATTGGGTTGTCTCCCACTTAGAACTTTTTATAGTCTTAAGCTCGACATTTGGACTTCTGGACTAGAAATGCGGTTCATCAAACCAATGTGGAAATAAAATATCCACATACTCTCTGCTCATCTCAAACCATGCACTGATGAAGCCTCTCACAACGTCATCTGCTCTGGTTTTCTGGCTGTCCATCATCCTCTGAGCAATCGCCATTCTGCTCATCATTTCTTTGAGTGCTTGAATGCATCCCAGCAATATGTTAAGTCTGGCATCTACAGGCTCTGAAGTATGTTCCAAACTCTGGTAGATACTTTCCCGTATTAAGTCCTGAGAAAGGTATACTCCATCAAGCTTGTCTTGTAGACTCCTCTGTTACCAGCATGTGCATAAATGCTGCGTCATGACCATCGATCGATGGCCAAGTGTTGCCGTCATTCGAGGCTGAACTGACTGCCCCAATCGATGTTTGTTTTCTGAAGAGATTCTCTGATCCGTTGGCCATACCCAATATGTTTGTGATATCGTCCTTGGATACATTGAGAATCCTTCCATCCATTGCTCGTGCATATCCATCTGGGTCCCTCATAATCCCAAACTCACTTGGTCTGAGATAGCCGTAATCTCCATCGTATCCTACCGGATTGTCGTCGATCGATGTTATTGAGCCACCGCCGATCGATGCTGCATCCCAAGATCCGTAGGATCCTCTGAAATTTCCACCTCTTCTAATGCAAAAAATGGTACTTGACCGCTTCTTCTTCAAAGTAGGAAACATTGTATTACGTATTATTGGTGTTTGGCATCATCTCACGGTATTGCTGCCAAATAGGGTCCAAATGATGGTCTAAAACTGGTAAATAACAAGGTATATCAATTTCCCAGACTCAACCTTTTGCTTATCCTAAAGCAAAATAAAGGTAGCCTGTGAAAGAGGTTTGAAAAGCAGGGACCAACATAACACATAAGCATAACTATCACTCATGCTATATTGCAACCACATTGAATAATGATAATCAAAGAGAAACTTTATATACCTTATCATAGTATAGCAACCAAATCCATTCTTCCCTCTTCACTCTCAGAATCGTTTTGGAGCCCAAATTCAATGGACAATAATGCTGCTACAATCCATCTTGCCATCTCATTTTTGATATAATATATATATATATATATATATATATATATATATATATATATATATATATATATATATATATATATATATATATTGGACAAATTTGTAGGCGAATAGTGGGGTTATCGGTATTGTACCTACCCCTCGCTTCCAACAATGTGTGACATTCGTTAGAATTAGAATTGTGGGGTCATCAGTAATGTACCTACCCCTCTGCATCTCCGAAAATCATTTCCATCTTTTCTCTTGTAGATCCTGAAGAGAGAGAGAAAGGAAATAAAAAATACACAGACTAGTACCTTACAAACTTGGAGAAGGAATCCGATCCGATGTATACCAAGCCCCAAAGCAAGCAAAGTAGTCATAATTAAGTTTGAGATCAACTTTGGTTCCTTCAAACTTTCTTAGTAAGTGTGGTCTAATGGAAGAATGATCCACTTTCGCCTCTCTAGTAATCACGGCAATAAACATGTCTAAGAATGGTGCTATAATGTTGTTAGTCAATAAATAAGTTCTGATCATAATCCCCTTTTTAACTCTATAAAAACTATTTGAAAAAACTTAGTAGATAAGAGTTCAAAATAGATAAAATCATTAGCAAACTTCTCCCAGACTTAAATAACACTGTCCCAAGTGATATCCTGTCAGGTTTGGTTAATAAAAACTAAAGCATAAGTAAAAGGTAAAGAGAAAGTCGATGTTACTAAACTCTGTAAAGAGTGTGGACCGATGGTGAGTGTTTAGTGTCGTCCGATGGTGAACCAACCAATTCGTCGACCGATGGTGAGGTTGGTGTCGACCGATGGTGGTTTTGAACTTTTCTACCTTTCCTTTAGAAACCTAAACTAATTAAGAAAAAAAAACGTAATTAATAACTAAATAACTAAAAATGAAACTTACCAAACATTGGGTTGTCTCCCACTCAGCACTTTTTATAGTCTTAAGCTCGACATTTGGACTTCTGGACTAGGAATGCGGTTCATCAAACCAATGTGGAAAGAAAGTATCCACATACTCTCTGCTCATCTCAAACCATGCACTGATGAAGCCTCTCACAATGTCATCTGCTCTGGTTTTCTGGCTGTTCATCATCCTCTGAGCAATCACCATTCTGCTTATCATTTCTTTGAGTGCTCGAATGCATTCCAGCAACATGTTAATTCTGGCATCTATGGCTCTGAAGTATCTTCTAAACTCTGGTAGATACTATCCCGCATCAAGTCCTGAGAAAGGTATACTCCATCAAGCTTGTCTTGTAGACTCCTCTGTTACCAGCCTGTGCCTAAATGCTGCGTTATGACCATCGACCGATGGCCAAGTGGTGCCGTCATTCGAGGCTGAACTGACTACCCCAATCGATGTTTGTTTTCTGAAGAGATTCCATGATCTGTTGGCCATACCCAATATCTTTGTGATATCATCCTTGGATACATTGAGAATCCTTCCACCCAGATAACACATAAGCATAACTATCACGCATGCTATATTGCAACCACATTGAATAATGATAATCAAAGAGAAACTTTATATACCCTATCATAGTATAGCAACCAAATCCATTCTTCGCTCTTCACTCTCAGAATCGTTTTGGAGCCCAAATTCAATGGACAATAATGCTGCTACAATCCATCTTGCCATCTCATTTTTGATATAATATATATATATATATATATATATATTGGACAAATTTGTAGGCGAATAGTGTGGTTATCGGTATTGTACCTACCCCTCGCTTCCAACAATGTGTGATCATTCGTTTGAATTAGAATTGTGGGGTCATCAGTAATGTACCTACCCCTCTGCATCTCCGAAAATCATTTCCATCTTTTCTCTTGTAGATCCTGATGAGAGAGAGAAGGGAAATAAAAAATACACAGACTAGTACCTTACAAACTTGTAGAAGGAATCCGATCCGATGTATACCAAGCCCCAAAGCCGATCAACTTTGGTTCCCTCAAACTTTCTTAGTAAGTGTGGTCTAATGGAAGAATGATCCACTTTCGCATCTCAAGTAATCACGGCAACAAACATGTCTAAAAATGGTGCTATAATGTTGTTAGTCAATAAATAATTTATGATCATAATCCCCTTCTTAACTCTATAAAAACTATTTGAAAAAACTTAATAGATAAGAGTTCAAAATAGATAAAATCATTAGCAAACTTCTCCCAGACTTAAATAACACTATCCCAAGTGATATCCTGTCAGGTTTGGTTAATAAAAACTAAAGCATAAGTAAAAGGTAAAGAGATAGTCGATGTTACTAAACTCTGTAAAGAGTGTCGACCGATGGTGAGTGTTTAGTGTCGTCCGATGGTGAACCAACCAAGTCGTCGACCGATGGTGAGGTTGGTGTCGACCGATGGTGGTTTTGAACTTTTCTACCTTTCCTTTAGAAACCTAAACTAATTAAGAAAAAAAACGTAATTAATAACTAAATAACTAAAAATGAAACTTACGAAACATTGGGTTGTCTCCCACTCAGCACTTTTTTATAGTCTTAAGCTCGACATTTGGACTTCTGGACTAGGAATGCGGTTCATCAAACCAATGTGGAAAGAAAGTATCCACATACTCTCTGCTCATCTCAAACCATGCACTGATGAAGCCTCTCACAATGTCATCTGCTCTGGTTTTCTGGCTGTTCATCATCCTCTGAGCAATCACCATTCTGCTCATCATTTCTTTGAGTGCTCGAATGCATTCCAGCAACATGTTAATTCTGGCATCTATGGGCTCTGAAGTATCTTCTAAACTCTGGTAGATACTATCCCGCATCAAGTCCTGAGAAAGGTATACTCCATCAAGCTTGTCTTGTAGACTCCTCTGTTACCAGCCTGTGCCTAAATGCTGCATTATGACCATCGACCGATGGCCAAGTGGTGCCGTCATTCGAGGCTGAACTGACTACCCCAATCGATGTTTGTTTTCTGAAGAGATTCCCTGATCTGTTGGCCATACCCAATATCTTTGTGATATCATCCTTGGATACATTGAGAATCCTTCCACCCATTGCTCGTGCATATCCATCTGGGTCCCTCATAATCCCAAACTCACTTGGTCTAAGATTGCTGTAATCTCCATCTTATCCTACCGGATTGTCGTCGATCGATGGTATTGAGCCACTGTCGATCAATGCTGCATCTCAAGTTCCATAGGATCCTCTGAAAATTTCAGCCTCTTCTAGTGCAAAAGAATGGTACTTGACTGCTTCTTCTTCAAAGTAGGAAGCATCGTATTTCGTATTATTGGTGTTTGGCATCATCTCATGGTATTGCTGCCCAATGTAGACTTTTTCTTCTTGACTATCTTCGTTGTTCTGATCTGTGGCATAACCATCAACCGATGTTAGAGGATGAGTATCGATTGATGCTGAAGGGTGGGTTTCGTGCAGGTTCGGGTTGTAACTATTGTCGGTCGATACCAAGGGTTGGGTGTCGATCGATGATGTGTCTATGGGCTCTTCGTCTTGATCGTAATTGCAAAAACATGTAGCAATCAAACCTGGATCATTACCCAATTCTATCTGAGTAGCCTTGTTCTTGACTTTAATAGGTACACAAAAGTGGTTTGGATCAATCAAGGATAGATACAACTTGTTTGTCTTCATGTCTCAGATAGTTCCCATGTTTGCATGAATGGTCTTCCAAGAATTAAGGAAGATTTCCAAACAATCCTTATATCCATCACATGGAAGTCTATTGGAACTAAAGCCTTGCAAATCTGCACTGGGACGTCTCTGCCTATCCCTCCTGATTTCACTTTGGAGCAATCAACAAAGGTGAATGAATTACTAGAAGGCTCCATTTTCAGGCTTAACTTCTCTGCCACAACTCTAGGCATGATGCTAACTACTGATCCAGTATCGTAGAGGGCGTTTGGATACCCGTGACCTTTGACAAAACATGGAATCACAAATTTCCCATGGTCACTTTTCTTCTTGAGAATGGTCCTCTGCTTCAGCTTCACTTTGAGGTCATTGAACATGCACTCAATGTCCTTTTCTGTTTCCTTGGATTCCCTGAGAAACATCCACAATATATGAGTACAATATGCTTCATCAAATTGATTATCTAAAGGAATTTGAAAAACTCTTTGGCAAAGCCATCCATCTCTTTGTCAGTTGCTTCTCTGTGAAGATGTTTGGGAATCTTCTGCTTCATTCTGGGTTGCTTTTCTGTTTTCATAGGGTCAGGTGTATCAGCGTTCTGTTCTTGAGTTTCCATACTGGAAGGTCTGAGAAATAGACTGGCATTCAGACTTGGTAAACGAACGGGTTCTACTGTTGGAGACTGTCGATCGATGCTGGCTTCTCGAAGTCGATCGATGTTAGAAGACTCACACGAAGCAACAGATTCCGAAGGTTCCTTTGATCGATGTTCCGGTTTGGGTGTCTATCGACACCAATGCGAACTGCCGAAAGACATAACACTTTATACACGGAAATCTTCTTCCTTGAGCTGTTATCTCTTCACTTCTTGTCAAAAATCATCACCTATCAACGCATTGACGTGGTGCTTCTGACTAGCTTCCCTTTTCTTCTTTATCAGTGTCTCATGTCTCTGAATGGCCTCACTTGTTTGGACCACTTGATTCCCCAACTTCTTGACATGAGTGTTGAGTGTCTCAAACTTTGTGTTAAGGTTGATGTACAAGGCATCTATCTTTCCATTAAAGTTCACATTCATCTGTTGCTGCTGCTCTAGTATTCTATCAACCATAGCTTCTAACTTGCTCTCATGAGGCTTTTCCTGCTGTGAATTCTGATTGTATATACTCATGTTGCCTCCATGGGAGCTTCTATTGTAGCCTTGATTTTTGTGTCTCTGGAAACCAACAAAATTCACATCTTCGCCCTATTCTTCTTCTTCCAGAGCTTTCACTTTCGCTTCTTGAGAAATTTCTGAACATTGTCCAGCTTTGCTTTGACTTCATCTATCTGCTCCTTGCTTATGATGGAGCTGATTTCTAACTCTCATAGTCAGTGTTCTTGGTGCTAGTGCTAGATGTCAAGTTCTCAATAAGCCTTGTTGCTTCTTTTGGAATCCTAGTGCTGAATTTTTCTTCACTAGCTGTGTCTAAAGCTATCTGGTACTGCAGATCAATACATTTGAAGAAAGTGCAAAGAAGCTGCACTTCGTTGAAACCGTGGTGCGAGCAGTCTCTCTGGTAGAAATTGAATCTGAACCAAGAGCTTCTGAATGATTCTCCAGGTTCCTCTGTGAATGTAGCGATCCTTCTTCTCAAGTCCTCTGCTCGTGCATCATCAAAGAAATTGCGCAGGAATGCATTCTTGATGTCTGTCTAGGATGTCAGAGATCCTGGTGGTAGTTGCTTAAGGTAATGCGAAGAATCTCCAGAAATTGAGTAATTGAAGAGCTTACGGAATAGGTAGTCATTGGGGACTCCATTGGCTTTAATAGCAGATACTAGATCCTCAAACCGCTCCAGGTGATCCATCGGGTGCTCATGTCGCAATCCTTGGTAGGATGTCTGCGCAACAAGTGCGAAGGACGGTTTGATCTCAAAGTCATTCCTCTAGAAAGCTGGATGACGAATAGCGGATGTGTTAACATAGAATTGGTATGGACGATTGTAGTATGCCAGTTTCCGTTGAGCAGCTTGGGCGGCAGCTTCAGGTCGAGCTACTGCAGCGGCAGCTTCAGGTCGAGCTACTGCAGCGTCTGCTTTTGGTTCAAGGATTACAGCCCCCTGATCATCAATTCTCTGACATGTTGCATTACGCAGATGACCTTCAAGGTCATACATGTCTCCTCTCTCATCTCGAACCACAACTAAGTCGCAACCATCTGAACTCGCGAACTACCATCGATTGTTGCAGTGTGGGTACTATCGATTGATGTTGGTTGTGAATGAGTGTCGATCGGCGGTTGAGTGCTACTGTCAATTGATGCTTGTCGTATCTGTTTGCGGATGGAACTTTCGATTGCAACATGGTCTGAGAAAAGTAATTCCTTGTTCTTTTTTGCTTCTGGTACTGCTGGGCATGCACCTGAAAGACAAGAAAAGAAATTGTCAGTAACTTGTAGTAAACAAAAAGGCTAGACTAAACCCTAAAAAATATCAAATGGCGATCCTTGCTCCCCGACAACGGCGCCAAATTTGACAGCGTGTGGGTTAATGTTTATTTTAAAGCATGCAATCTATCAAATTAACCCTACAAACAACTCTTGCCAAGAGAGGTGTAATTGTAGTACTTTGGGATTGAATCCACAAAGAGCGCGCACTTAATAGATTTTAGTTTTCCTAATGATTAAGCTAGGCAAGCTATAAATAGGAGGTTTATTGTAGGTTTTATCCAAAAATGAAATTGTCTAAATCAGTTAAGTTGGTTCAAATATAGAAAAGTTAGATCTAGGGTTTTAGGCAAGTGAATTATTGTGGATAAAATGCAGGGAATTTTTAATACGCAAGGATCTTAATCAACAGCCTGATCCCCTCTTGTTGCAATTCTCGTATGAGTCGACCTTCGATCTATGGCTAAGGCCGAGTGTCAATCGACGGTTATCAGACACGAAGTTCATCCGATAGGTTAATTAAACCAGCTATCAAATGTATATAACAACCCAGCTCTATGGAATCAATTCTGGCACAGAACCTACTCTCGTAGTTGTCCATGTCCTAAGTTCAGGTTTCTAGTTAGCTACTCTAGAACGCAAGCATTAAACACAATTCCAAATATTGATATCTCTTCATCCTAGCCATTCTATTTGGGGTTAATTCATCAATACCATTATAATTCCTAAATCTAACAAGAGAATTACTCAGACATAATCATAGAAAGCATGATAGACTAAATAATATAATGCATAGAATAAATAGTGGGGTTCCAATAAAAATCTCTGAAGGAGTTCAGATCTTCTCCCCTAAACTACTAAGAAAGCTAAAAAGCTTTAAATATATTTTGTGTAATATGAAATTTGTGACCCTCTGCCTAAACAATGGCAGAACCTTTATAAACAAGGTCAAAATTCGTTTAGGGGCATTCTCGTAATTTTTCTTGACTTGGGCTTGAAGTCGGCCAATACTTATGCGAGTAGGCCGTCAATCGACAACAAGGATGCTCCGTCAATCGACAACAAGGATGCTCCGTCAATCGACAACAAGGATGCTCCGTCAATCGATGGTCATGCTTGATTTTGACTCTGACTTAGCTGATCGTGAACAACTACTGGATATCTTCTCTAAATGCTCTAACAAGCTCCATCATCTCCATAATGCTCCAAAACGTACCTTTACCTAAAAAGACTCTAAGTATGGGTCTAAAACTGGTATATCAGAAGCCGCGGTGGAAGTGAGAAACAGTTTGGGGCTAGTAGGCATATTGTAAATCCCCGGGTTTACGAGTTGACCACGGAATTCGGAGAACCCAGAAACTATACGGCCATTACTGGTAAGTCTCCTTGGTTAAGTCCGTTCAAATCTGCATGAACCTCCCTTGCTTTCTTAGGTAGAAACCTGAACAATATTGGAATTTAAGAACTGTGGATGTTGGTGGAGTAGCCACCCACGTCTTGTTTGATTCCTAGGCTACAAATTGTCTTGTGAGTCCGGATATGGTAGTTAGGGGCCAGCTCTGAAAGGATCTGGATAGTAGAATAGGGATTGTGAATACCACTGGGGGTCATGCCATGCATTCACAAGGGTTTCTCTGAGACATCCCAACTAGGAGAGGGGATGTGGCCATTCCTGTTAAATTAATCATGGTTCCACTCAAGAGTCATGAAGTGATCTTGGGCATGGATGGGTTAGGAGGGTTTAAGGCCACATTAGAATGAAATCGGGGTAGGGTTAAGTTTGAGAGGTTGATTGCAACATTAGATTTCTAGGGTATACGACCGATGTCCGGGAGTATATTGGTCTTAATAATCCAAGTGGAACAGATGCTAGAGAAAGTATGCGAAGCATACTTAGCCTTTATCTTGGTAAGAGATATCGGTAAGTGAAAGGGGATCGAGGACATTCCGGTTGTCTGTGAATTCGAGGATGTGTTCGGGTCCTTACAGAACTACCGCTCTATAGGTCCGATTCATTCACAATCAAACTAGAGCAGGGAAAACTATTCTCTATGAAGAACCTTTTCGTATAGCTGCAGGCGAAATGGGTGAGCTTAAGAAGAAAATGGAAGAGTAGCTGGAGAAGGTTTTCATCCGGCCGAGCAGTTCTCCATGGAGAGCACCAGTCCTGTTTGTGAAAAAGAAAGATGGTACCTTCAGGTTGTGTATCGGCTATCGAAGATTGAATAGTGTTACTGTGAAGAACAAGTACCAGTTACGTCGGATAAATGACTTATTGGATCAGCTGAAGGGTGCCACTTTTTCTCCAAGATAGACCTTGCTTCTGGGTACCATCAGATACTAATAGACATGGCCGATATTCATAAGACTGCCTTCCAGACTAGGTACAGTCATTATGAGTTCGTCGTAATGCCCTTCGGCTTGAAACATGCACCTGCTTCATTCATGAAGATGATGAATATATTGTTTTGTGATTGTTTAGATGAGTTTGTGATCATCTTCATCGATGACATGTTCGTTTTTTTCAAAAGACCAAAAACGCATGAGGATCATCTAAGGCGTGTTCTAGAACGACTTAGGCAACATCAGTTGTTTGCGAAGTTGAGTAAGTGCACCTTCTGGTAGAATATTATAGGCTTTTTGGGACACATAATGTCGGATAAAGGAGTCCTTATGGATCCCGAAAAGATCAGTTCCATCAGGAAATGGCCAAGGCCGAGGAACGCCTCGGAGATCTGTAGTTCTTCAATAGAAATTTTGTGAAAGGATTCGCAAGCTTGGCCTAGCCATTGACCAAACTTACGGGTAAGGAAGTTAAGATCGTCTGGTCAGAAGCTTGTGAGAATGGGTTCTCAAAGCTTAAGGTGGCTCTGACGAGTGCACCAGTATTGGCCTTGCCAAAAGTGGATAAGCCAAACGTGGTGTACACGGTCTCATCATATCTGGGTTAGGATGTGTTCTGATGCAGGATGATCGGGTGGTTGCATATGCTTTTATGCAGTTACGAAGCATGAGGGCATTTATCCCACCCACGATCAGGAAATGGCAGTCGTAGTTTTCGCACTTAGGATCTGGAGGTCTTATCTCTATGGTGCTAAGGTGCAGATATATACAGACCAAAAGAGTTTGAAGTACATCTTCCCTCATACAGAACTGAATCTAAGGAAAAGTCAATGGATGGAGTTAGTGGCGAACTACGATCTGGATATAGCTTACCATCCTCGTAAAGTTAAGTTGGTCGTAGACGCACTGAGCCATAGGCGCATAGACCTCGCCGTAGCACGGGAAGAGAAGACTCTTACCTGAATGCTCGAAGCCTTGGATCTAAATGCTATAACCATTGACCATTAGCCATTAGGAGTAATGGCGGTGGGTCGAACGGACTACTGAACATGTTCGGCCAGCCTCAGTGGAGCGATGAGTTTCTAAACCGGATCGTATAGAATGATAAGAACGAGTACCAACTCACTAGAAATGGAACGATTGTAGTGAAAGGTTGGGTCGCTGTACATAAAATCTAGGAACTTAGGGAGGAAATGCTGAAGGAAGCTGACCAATCGAACATCTATGTTCTCCCAGGTCAAACGAAGATATATAGGGATCTGAAGAGATAAAATCATTTGTATGGGATGAATTGGGATGTGGCAAATTGAGTAATGAAGTTCCCTACTTGTCAATTGGTGAAGGCGGAAAATCAAGTTCCGAGTGGGTTGTTGCAGAGTTTACCAATTCCGGAATGGAAGTGTGACCATATCAAAATGGATTTTGTAACTGGCCTTCCAACCTCGAGATCTAAGATCGATGTGATTTGGGTATAGTAGATAGACTAACCAAGTCAGCTCATTTCCTAGCCAATCTGAAGACCGATGGGGTCGACCGGATCACGGGAAAATACATCAATGAGATCGTTCGGTTCCACGGTGTTCCAGTGAGTATAGTATTGGTTAGGGAAGGTCAGCTCACTTCCCAATTCTGCAGTCTTTTCCTAACTCTTTAGGAACCAAGGCTTATATGAGCACGGCGTATCATCCCCAGACTGATGGTCAGTCAGAACGGACTATACAAACATTGGAAGATAGCTCTGAACGTGTGTTCTAGATTGGGGTATTTCTTGGGAAAAGTACCTAGCTTTGGTAGAATTTTCATACAACAACAGCTTTCGGGCTACTGTAGGGACGTTATCATATGAGGGTCTCTATGGTTGACATTATCGTAAGCCCCTGTATTGGACCCTAGTGGGAGAAGGAAATCTCTTAGGGCCGACTATATTATAGGAAAGTAGGGAGCATATTAAGTATATGTGGGTATAATTAGGAAAGCCTACGATAGGTAGAAGACTTATGCGGACCAACATCGAAAGGGCCTCGAGTTCGGGGTATAATATAGGGTATATTTCGAAGCCAAAACTTTTCGAGGAAGGAAGAGATCATCAAAGAAAGGGTAGTTTGATCCAAGGTACATGGAGTCGTTTAAGATAGTTTTGACTGTTGGAAATGTAGCGCACAAGCTCGACTTTCCGGAAACCATGAAAGCATTCCATGATGTCATTCATGTCTCCCAACTTAAGAAATTCTAACGGAACACGATGTGATCGCTACCCAGATACTTGAGGATCTACAAATGAACCTTATCTTAGAGGCTCGACCTGTGCAAATCATGGATAGAATGGAGAAGCAAACCTGTAGAAAAGTGCTCAAGATTGTCTTGATACTTTGGGAATACAATGGGTCTATAGAAAAGGCCTGGGAAATTGAGGATAAGATGAAGAAGGATTATCCTGGGTGGTTTGAGAATCAGATTGAACTTGAGGCAGATTCGAGGACGAATACAACTCACGTGGGGGACACTTGTAACGCCCTTGGTCCTGCATAGGACCAGGCAGACATCCTATGGACAAGTGTAGTTGAGGTTCGGAACGAACCATCGACCGAAAACTCCATAGGCGTAATAATTAGGTCAAGTAAGAAGCTTGGTTAGTTTCTACGACCTTAATCATGTTCTTGCTTAGCTCAGAGTAGCTTAGGATATATTAAGGCGCTGAGGTTAGCTCAAAGTAGTATTAGGAAGCTGAGGACAGCTCATCATAGTGTTAGGCAGCTGCGGTTATCTCAGTGTAGTGTAGTCAATTCGTGCCAGCTAGGTTACCAGCTTGACGATCAGCTCGGCCAGCTCAGTCAGCTGAGGCGGTCGGTGAGGTAGTGACAGTAGTGGGTGTTCTGGTCTGGGCCGGGGGTGGTCTTTGACAAGTCCAATCGTCCCAACCATTGTATCCCTCGGCTGCACCCCCTTGTTTCTATATATACCCATCAACGTTTCCTCCTTTGGCATAAGTTCCTTCTTCCCAAACCACCAAATAAATCAAGAGAGATATATAGAGAGAGAGTTCGGTGAGCTTGAGAGAGAGGGTCAACCGATGAACAGTTAAGGTTGAGTAGTCGACCCATACTAGTGAGTGATCGGACCGGTCCAGTGAGACAGTCCAGCAAGGAGGTTGGTTGGAAGTTAGGAAAGGACTCAAAGGGTGCCATTAGTGTTTGTGATTTCTTCTCTTCTTCTCGTCTTTCTGATTCGCTAACGTGAGTGCGATGACGTAGGGTTAGAACCCAACGTCTGTGCCAGGCAGGTTCATGATCATGGCCTTCAGGTTAGTTTAGGATTGTGTAAATTGAATGTTTGAGTGTCGCATGTTCAGTCATAAGGGGAGTAAGCCGAGTGTATTATCTATTGTTTGGTGCATTCATGTAGATTACTCAAATCGGCTATATGCCTATATACCCTAAGTATGGTTGCACGTCCTGGTCAAGGCTAAAGGGCCGATAGTTTGTACTAGTGTCAAGGCAAGTTGTTAAAGGCCGACGGATGGGTAAGACTCGCCAAGGCCTTCCCCTTGGGAGCGATCCATGCATAGCGGACCAAGACCATGAGGCAGAATGTCGAGTACAATCATTTGAGTCCATGAGATTGTCGGCGTTAAAAGACTTAGGATTATGTTCATGTTAGATATAGGTTTTTTGGATTAACCGTCTAGGCGAAAATGATTCGCCTCACTAAGCAATGTTTAGATTGATTATGCCTCATTGAATGTGGCAGGTACTAAAGATGGTCCGGGTTGCCGCAAGACACGCAGCCGAGGGGTGTGAGTTGTGTTCGAGTTTATTACGTTTAGTATTGTATAGGATCAATATGATACTACTTTATACTAGAATGTATCGAATCTATGGTTATATACACAATGCGGTCTTAAGGCTCGGTTGTGTGAGATCCAATTCGGTCTATTTTCCTAGTCGTGTCTTACAGTATCCTTCACAGATTTGATCTTACTGGTTGTGTTCTAGGGTAGCTAACTAGAACTCTCAACTTAGGATAATTGACAACTACGAGAGGGGGTTCAACTACTGAGAATAATTATGTTGAGTTAGGTTGTTAGGTGCATGTAAGAGTTGGTTTAATTAATCTAGTGAACATGTCTATTAGGGCTTTAATGCTTGTCTAAAGAATTATCGATTGACACTATATAATATCAATCAACACTTGTTCCTTAAAGAATTTAGACATCTGATTAGACTCGCAACGAGAGCTAAATATTTTACTTAATGAATTCGAGTTATACGATCCAACCCTTAGCATCTGTAGATTTCAGTTCTGATAACCTGAATGAAACCCTAAGTCTAGCACCCTTCCTCCATCATTTACAAAGTTTTTATTATCTGCTGCTTATCTATCGCTTTATATTATACTGCCTAGCTTAATCTGACAGCCAGAAGTTTATTGTGTAAAATATTGAGTCTGTGTGGATACGATCCCAAAATATTGCAATCACTCTATAATTTGAGAGAAATATTATAGGGTAACTTGAGGACATCACTACCTCCCAAAACATGAAGAGAAGCATGAAGAGTAAGAAAACGCAGATAGGAAACAGTTTAATTGACATGATTCATTCAGCACAAGGAGCTCAAGAGGCGCAAATGCAGTCAATGCGGCCAAGAGAATCATAACAGGGCTACATGTGACATAGATAATTAGCTATGGCCTTCTTTTTGGTGTTGCATTATGGTATTAGTGTTTACTGCAAATGAGATATGTTCTGTTCAGTTTTATTAAAAACATCAAGTTACTGCATTTAGTCAAGTTATAACTCTGTTTTGCAGAGTGTTTTTAGATATGTTATAACTTATTTTGTAGAGTATTTTAAAAAATTTAGACATGTTCCGTTCTCTACACTTTAGTCAAGTTATAACTCTGTTTTTGTAGAGTATTTTAGACATGTTATAACTCTGTCTTGCAGAGTATTTTAGATAATTTAGGCGTGAGATGAAAACAATATTGTAAAAAACTGATAGCTAGTTTCAAACACACTCAAACAGTCAAGTCATTATGAAAATAATAATGTAAACTAAAGCAAGTTGCAAACACAATCAAATCAGATAATAAGCTTATCATACTAGAGCTTCCTCTGACAATAAGTGTAGTGTGGGAACCAAATTTTGCACTGTTGATTTCCACAAAATAAAAAAGTTAAGAAATCCTAAGTTATCCTAGAGGTCCCGGATTTCAGCTAAACCAAACGTCAAACAATTAGACAATGAAAACAGATGAAGTAAATAATCGATAAAAATGAAGCAAAGAAGGTCTTATTCCGAATCTGTATGAGCGTTAACAACAGGTAAAACCCTTGCCCGCAAGAGCTGTCGGAAAATTCCCTTGTTCGAACAACCGAAGGATTGAAAACCTAATTGCGGGGCAGCTCGATAACAAAAAAAACCGGAAAGTATCCTAATCGCTCTAAGTGCTAAATTTGCTGAGAGTTCTGTGTCCCCTTTTCTCTAGCCTTGACGTTCCTTATATATTCCTCTCAAGGTAGTCAACTCGTGCCAGCTAGCTTACCAGCTCGACGATCAGCTCGGCCAGCTCAGTCAGCTGAGGCGGTCGGTGAGGTAGTGACAGTAGTGGGCAGTCGGTCTGGGCCGGGGTGGTCTGGTCCATGGGGTTGAGGGGTGTGAGGTTTGTGCTAGATTGGGCCGGTTGAGACTAGGGATGGGTTTAGTCTAAGCGTTTAAGGGGTAAAGGTACGATGGGAAAGGGGCATGGGCGAATGGTAGGGATGCTTCGGGCGAAGGGTCGTGATGGTTGGGGTGTGGGCGGTTATGGCGATGCCCAAATGGTTGTGATTCTTGGTCCGAATGGTTGCAATGCTTGGCGTGAGAAGTTGCACTATTCCACGACCAAGGGACATAAGGGTTGGTTCGGATGGACACAACCGTTTGACAAGGTATCCAATAGTCCCAACCATTGTATCTCTCGGCCTCACCCCCTTGTTTCTATATATTATCATCAACGTTTCCTCCTTTGGCATAAGTTCCTTCTTCCCAAATCACCAAATAAATCAAGAGAGAGAAATAGAGAGAGAGTTCGTCGAGTTTGAGAGATAGGGTCAACCGATGAATGGTTAAGGTTGAGTAGTCGACCCATACTAGTGAGTGATCGGACAGTCCAGTGAGACGGTCCAGCAAGGCGGTTGGTTGGAAGTTAGGAAAGGAATCAAAGGGTGCCATTAGTGTTTGTGATTTCTTCTCTTCTTCTTTTCTTTCTGATTGGCTAAAGTGAGTGCGATGACGTAGGGTTAGAACCCAAGGTCTGTGCCTGGCAGGTTCATGATCATGGCCTTCAGGTTAGTTTAGGATTGTGTAAATTGAATGTTTGAGTGTTGCATGTTCAGTCATAAGGGGAGTAAGCCGAGTGTATTATCTACTGTTTGGTGCATTCATGTAGATTACTCAAATCGGCTATATGCCTATATACCCTAAGTATAGTTGCATGTCCTGGTCAAGGCTAAAGGGCCGATAGTTTGTACTAGTGTCAAGGCGAGTGGTTAACGCAGCCGATAGATGGGTAAGACTCACCAAGGCCTTTCCCTTGGGAGCGATCCATGCATAGCGGACCGAGACCATGAGGCCGAGTGTCGAGTATAATCGTTTGAGTCCATGAGGTTGTCGGGGTTAAAAGACTTAGGTTTATGTTCATGTTAGATATAGGTTTTTTGGACTAACTGTGTAGGCGAAAATGATTCGCCGCACTAAGCAATGTTTAGATTGATTATGCCTCATTGAATGTGGCAGGTACTAAAGATGGTCCAGGTTGCCGCATGACACGGAGCCGAGGGGTGTGAGTTGTGTTCGAGTCTATTACATTTAATATTGTATAGGATCAATATGATACAACTTTAAACTACAATGTATCGAATCTATGGTTATATATACAGTGCGGTCTTAAGGCTTTTCTTTGCTTTCGTGTATTGATTGATTAGTTTAGAGTCACCTATCGGCTCGGTTGTGTGAGATCCAATTCGGTCTATTTTCCTAGTCGGGTCTTACAGTATCCTTCACAGATTTGATCTTACTGGTTGTGTTATAGGGTAGCTAACTAGAACCCTCAACTTAGGATAATTGACAACTACAAGAGTGAGTTCAACTATTGATAATAATTATGTTGAGCTAGGTTGTTAGGTGCATGTAAGAGCTGGTTAAATTAATCTAGTGAACATGTCAATTAGGGCTTTCATGCTTGTCTAAAGAATTATCGATTGACACTATATATTATCAATTGACACTTGTTACTTAAAGGATTTAGACATCTGATTAGATTCCAAACGAGAGCTGAATATTTTACTTAATGAATTCGAGTTATAGGATCAAACCCTTAGCATCTGTAGATTTCAGTTCTGATAACCTGAATGAAACCCTAAGTCTAGCACCCTTCCTCCATCATTTACAAAGTTTTTTATTATTTACTGCTTATTTGTCGCTTTATATTATACTGCCTAGCTTTATCTGACAGCCAGAAGTCTAATGTGTAAATTATTGAGTCTCTGTGGATATGATCCGTAAATATTGCAATCAATCTATCATTTTAGAGAAATGTTATAGGGTAACTTCAGGACATCACTACCTCCCAAAACATGAAGAGAAGCATGATGAAGAAGAAAAGGCAGATACGAAACAGTTTATTTTACATGCTTCAATCAGCACAAGGAGCTCAAGAGGCGCAAATGCAGTCAATTCGGCTAAGAGAATCATAACAGGGCTACATGTGACATGGATAATTAGCTATGGCGTTCTTTTTAGTGTTGCATTATGGTATTAGTGTTTACTGCAAATGAGACATGTTCTGTTCTGTTTGATTAAAAAATCATGTTACTGCATTTTAGTCAAGTTATAACTCTGTTTTTGCAGAGTGTTTTTAGACATGTTATAACTCTATTTTGTAGAGTATTTTAAACATTTTAGACATGTTCCGTTCTCTACATTTTAGTCAAGTTATAACTCTGTTTTTGCAGAGTATTTTATATGTTTTAACTCTGTCTTGCAGAGTATTTTAGATAATTTAGGCGTGTGATGAAAACAATATTGTAAAAAACGTAAAGCTAGTTTCAAACAAACTTAAACAGTCAAATCATTAAGAAAATAATAATGTAAACTGAAGCAAGGCGGTTTGACAAAAAAAAAAAAACTGAAGCAAGGCGTAAACACAATCAAATCAGATAATAAGCTTCTCATATTAGAGCTTCCTCTGACAATAAATGTAGTGTGGGAACCAAAATTCGCACTGTTGATTTCCAAAAAATAAGAAAAGTTGAGAAACCCTAACTTATCTCAGAGGTCCCAGATTTCTGCTAAACCAAACGTAAAACAATCAGACAACGAAACAGAAGAAGTAAATAATCGATAAAAAAGTAGAGCAAAGAAGGTCTTATTCCAAATCTGTGTATGAGCGTTTACAACAGGTAAAACCCTTGGCCGCAAGAGCTGTCGGCGAATTCCCTAGTCCGAACAACCAAGAATTGAAAACCTAATTGAGTCACAGCTCGATAACAAAAAAACGGAAAGTTTCCTAATCGCTCTAAGTGCTAAATTTGCTGAGAATTTCGTGTCCCCTTGTCTCTAGCCTTGACGTTCCTTTTACATTCCTCTTAAGGCAGTCAACTTGTGCCAGCTAGCTTACCAGCTCGATGATCAGCTCGGCCAGCTCAGTCAGCTGAGGCGGTCGGTGAGGTAGTGACAGTAGTGGGCAGTCGGTCTGGGCCGGGGTGGTCTGGTCCATGGGGTCGAGGGGTGTGAGGTTTGTGCTAGATTGGGCCGGTTGAGACTAGGGATGGGCTTAGTCTAAGCGTTTAAGGGGTAAAGGTACGATGGGAAAGGGGCATGGGCGAATGGTAGGGATGCTTCGGGCGAAGGGTCGTGATGGTTGGGGTGTGGGCGGTTATGGCGATGCCCAAATGGTTGTGATTCTTGGTCCGAATGGTTGCAATGCTTGGCGTGAGAAGTTGCACTATTCCACGACCAAGGGACACAAGGGTTGGTTCGGATGGACACAACCGTTTGACAAGGTATCCAATAGTCCCAACCATTGTATCTCTCGGCCTCACCCCCTTGTTTCTATATATTATCATCAACGTTTCCTCCTTTGGCATAAGTTCCTTCTTCCCAAATCACCAAATAAATCAAGAGAGAGAAATAGAGAGAGAGTTCGTCGAGTTTGAGAGAGAGGGTCAACCGATGAACGGTTAAGGTTGAGTAGTCGACCCATACTAGTGAGTGATCGGACAGTCCAGTGAGACGGTCCAGCAAGGCGGTTGGTTGGAAGTTAGGAAAGGACTCAAAGGGTGCCATTAGTGTTTGTGATTTCTTCTCTTCTTCTTTTCTTTCTGATTGGCTAAAGTGAGTGCGATGACGTAGGGTTAGAACCCAATGTCTGTGCCTGGCAGGTTCATGATCATGGCCTTCAGGTTAGTTTAGGATTGTGTAAATTGAATGTTTGAGTGTTGCATGTTCAGTCATAAGGGGAGTAAGCCGAGTGTATTACCTACTGTTTGGTGCATTCATGTAGATTACTCAAATCGGCTATATGCCTATATACCCTAAGTATGGTTGCATGTCCTGGTCAAGGCTAAAGGGCCGATAGTTTGTACTAGTGTCCAGGCGAGTGGTTAACGTAGCCGACAGATGGGTAAGACTCGCCAAGGCCTTTCCCTTGGGAGCGATCCATGCATAGCGGACCGAGACCATGAGGCCGAGTGTCGAGTAAAATCGTTTGAGTCCATGATGTTCTCGGGGTTAAAAGACTTAGGATTATGTTCATGTTAGATATAGGTTTTTTGGACTAACCGTGTAGGCGAAAATGATTCGCCTCACTAAGCAATGTTTAGATTGATTATGCCTCATTAAATGTGGCAGGTACTAAAGATGGTCCAGGTTGCCGCATGACACGCAGCCGAGGGGTGTGAGTTGTGTTTGAGTCTATTACGTTTAGTATTGCATAGGATCAATATGATACTACTTTAAACTATAATGTATCGAATCTAAGGTTATATATACAATGTGGTCTTAAGGCTTTTCTTTGCTTTTGTGTATTGATTGATTAGTTTAGAGTCGCCTAATGGCTTGGTACTGTGAGATCCCATTCGGTCTATTTTCCTGGTCGGGTCTGACAGTATCCTTTACAGATTTGATCTTATTGGTTGTGTTCTAGGGTAGCTAACTAGAACCCTCAACTTAGGATAATTGAAAACTACAAGAGTGGGTTCAACTACTGATAATAATTATGTTGAGCTAGGTTGTTAGGTGCATGTAAGAGCTGGTTTAATTAATCTAGTGAACATGTCGATTAGGGCTTTAATGCTTGTCTAAAGAACTATCGATCGACACTATATAATAATCGATTTAGACATCTGATTAGACTCGCAACGAGAGCTGCATATTTTAGTTAATGAATTCGAGTTATAGGATCAAACCCTTAGCATCTATAGATTTCAGTTTTGATAAACTTAATGAAATCCTAAGTCTAGCACCCTTCCTCCACCATTTACAAAGTTTTTATTATTTACTGCTTATTTATCGCTTTATATTAAACTGGCAAGCTTAATCTGACAACCAGAGGTCTACTGTGTAAAAATATTGAGTCTGTGTGGATACGATCCCTAAATATTGCAATCAATCTATTATTTGAGAGAAAACTTATAAGGTAACTTGAGGACATCACTACCTCCCAAACCATGAAGAGAAGCATGAAGAAGAAGAAAACGCAGATAAGAAACAGTTTAATTGACATGATTCATTCAGCACAAGGAGCTCAAGAGGCGCAAATGCTGTCAATGCGGCCAAGAGTATCATAACAGGGCTACATGTGACATAGATAATTAGCTATGGCGTTCTTTTTTGTGTTTCATTATGGTATTAGTGTTTACTGCAAATGAGACATGTTCTGTTCTGTTTATTTAAAACATCATGTTACTGATTTTAGTCAAGTTATAACTCTGTTTTGCAGAGTGTTTTTAGACATGTTATAACTCTATTTTTTAGAGTATTTTAAATAAACATTTTAGTCAAGTTATAACTCTGTTTTTGCAGAGTATTTTAGACATGTTATAACTCTGTCTTGCAGAGTATTTTAGATAATTTAGGCGTGTGATGAAAACAATATTGTAAAAAACTGATAGCTAGTTTCAAACACACTCAAACAGTCAAGTCATTATGAAAATAATAATGTAAACTGAAGCAAGTTGCAAACACAATCAAATCAGATAATAAGGTCCCGGATTTCTGCTAAACCAAACGTCAAACAGTCAGACAATGAAAACATACGCAGTAAATAATCGATAAAAAAAAGAGAGCAAAGAAGGTCTTATTCAGAATCTGTGTATCAGCGTTTACAACAGGTAAACCCCTTGGCTGAAAGAGCTGTCGGCGAATTCCCTAGTTCAAACAACCGAAGACTTGAAAACCCAATTGAGTCGCAGCTCGATAATTAAAAACGGAAAGTTGCCTAATCGGTCTAAGTGCTAAATTTGCTGAGAATTTTGTGTCCCCTTGTCTCTAGCTTTGATTTCCTTATATATATATATATTCCTCTTAAGTTGGATTCCTCTTTCCTTTTCTGCCCCGAGTCACGTTTATCGCTTTGCAAAAATATTGCATTTTTCTTCGATCTTCGTGATTGTCCCTTTAAACTTTACATTTATCTTTCGGACTTGACATTTATCTTCTCATGCGAACAATAGATAAACCCTCATAGTATCCTTGGGCTAAATCCCGTCTAAAATCGAAAGTGGGTTTTTAGGCGTGTTTAAGACCTTGTCAGGCTGTTTTTTGACTTAAACATTTTACGGTTTTAACAAGAGAAAACCTTTGATACGGTATCAGTTTTATAACTTATTCAAATTACTCGTATAGTTGAGGCAACTTTTGTGTTAAGTCAACCATCACCGTTTTATACGAACAATTTGGATTCATACGAGAAAACAAGTCTTTAAGGTTTTTATTGTAAAATTCAAACTGTAACTCCAATGGAGGCGAAACAAGAGACAGTGTGATCGAGGCATTGATCGGAACCAAGACAGATGGTTCTGATCCAACTCGCCTGCTGGCGAGTTGGACGAGCTGGTTCAGCTCGCCTGATGGTGAGATGGATGAAGGAAATCAGGCGAGTTGGACGTTCTGGTCCAACTCGCCTGATGGCAAGTTTGATGGTGGTAATAATACAACTCGCCTGATGGCGAGCTAGGCGGGGACAGTCTAACTCGCCATCAGGCGAGTTGGTCGAGCAGTCCCAACTCGCTTGATGGCGTTTTGGACGGAGACCATCCAATTCGCCATCAGGTGAGTTGGGCGAGTTGCTTATTGGGCTTAGTTCGTTCAACTTGTCGTCGGGTGGGTTGGACAAGGTTGCTTTGGTCGTCTGTTGCTCGGTCGTCCTTTCCGATAACTTGTTGTCGAATCCTTTTTGAATTTTTATAAATTTCTAATCGTGGTTTCCAGCGCTTTTTGCTTTTTCTAGAAGACAAATGTTTTTTGGGAATTTTCGGACATTGATTCTGTCGTGACCGATATTGACCCCAACAGTAGCCCCCAGCTCGTTAGAATCGCGACGTTCTTGCGAGTGGTTAGACAGTTTGGATGAGTCAGGCGGCATTAATGGCCAAAAGTCCGAAGGTGAACTGTGAGTTTTCTTTCATATAAGTTGTGGAATAAGTTTTCAAATTTTGTACTTGCTTCATTCCATAAGAACTCCTCCTAAGGTAGAAAAATCTCTCTTTTAATTTCTTTCTTTATCATTGTTGATCATGTCTTTAAGTCAGAAAGCTTCAGCCAAGGCTTTTCCTTCCTCTTTCGACCCCGATAGCATTTGTATCCATGATGGCAAAATTGCCGTGAAAAATCGAGTTTGTGGCGCACTCCGTTGATTCTGCAGAAGCCGAAGCGCATTGGAAGGCCACGTGCAGTCTAAAGGCTCCTCCACCTGAGTCGTGGTATCCTCCCCTAGTTCGTACCAAAAGAATCTGTGGCTGTCCGAACCACAGGTCTCCTTCGTACCTCGAGGTCATTCGAAGTTTCTGCCATGTCCCGGACTCGGTAGAATTTTGGCTTCCAAGGGCCGGGGAACATGCAGATGCTCCTCCGGATGGTTATTTCACTTATTACTAAGCTTTCCTGCTGCGTTGTCGTTTGTGGTTTCCCATTCCATAGGTAATCGTTTGAGGCTTGGAATGCCAATAAGCCAGATCTATCCTACCATCTTGAACATCTTATCGCATTTGTTTCTAAGCTACGAGTGTGGCATGACTCTCGATGCTGATTACTTCGAGGCTCTTCTGAAGTCGGTGGAGTCAAAAACATCGCTTAGATGTCGGTTGAGCCCGAGGAACAATATGGCGATAATCAGAGGGTTCGCTTCGAATGCACATGAGTATCTAAAGAGCTATTTTTCGTGCGCATAGATAGCGCATCCATCGAGGAGAGCTGCATTCCCGTTTTTAGGAGTAGATGGGGACAAAAGGGTATCTTGATTGGATATTCGTTAAGGTTTTTCGTTTTGAAGATATCTGAATACACGCTCACTTTCTTTGTTTTGCAGTTACTAATCCTTTGTTTCCTAGAGACTTTTTGTCGTTCGGGATCTTATTTGGGGCGGTTTGTATTTGTGGGGCCATTTTTCTCCGAGACAAGTTCGTCTCGCGGTGGCGTGTCATCATTCTCTTCTCCAACCTGACTTATCGGTTGAAGAAGATTCGGAGCCGAATATGGACAAGTTTGTTCCTTTCGAAAATCCGAGGGGGAGGTCAAGATATCCTAAGGACAAGCACGTTCCCGGGACCGGGGATGGAGATGTCGTTGATGAGATGGAATTTCCCTCGGACGACATGTTCCGCACTTTTTCGATGGCCAAGCCAGTGGAAGTGGCGCTGAACTGTTCGATGCACTGGAGTTTGACACTCTTGGCCCATTGACAACTTCTTCAACTTTAGAATGCCCTCGACTGAGAGTGAGCCCGTTGAGTCGCCGCAGTTTGTGAAACCATCGAGGATGTTTAATGGGGTTAGTCTTTGTTTTTGGACATTTTTCTGTTTTGCCAAAAAATTTGCTAACTCTAAAGTTTTATAGGGTCTCCTTATCATGAATGAGGCTCTCAATGCGAGTCGCTTGGAAGATCAGCTCGGTTCAAGGTCGAGATGGCCGAGAGAGAGAAATCGGTTGCTTGAAGGGTTAGATGGCAGCAAACTCTATTCGCGAGAGAGAGCTGGCTATGAAGGAGGCTCGTCGGGCGTACTAGAGAGGGAAGAGGGAGGTTGCCAGGATAGTGGGAAACTGTCGCGTCAAGTTCACGAATGAGTTTGTTGAGCTGAAAAAGACGTACAAGTCCGTTGGCGACTATCGTGAGTGTCGCGGTGCCGTTGGTGGATTGTACCTTACGCATGCTCCTGATTATTATTACGAAGAGGAGATGGCCAAGAAGTCAAGTCACATGCGTAGGAATGCGAACTGAGACTCCATGATTCCCCAGATCGAAGAAAGGATTTGGGATCAGTGGGCTCCAATTCCCGTGTCTCCCGATTCAGAGGAAGTCTGAATGGGAATTCCTTGCGACACTGGTGAGGTGGATCAACCAATGGCTCCTGTTAAGGACTACTCGTTCGAGAACTCGATGTCCGGAAACTATGATCCTGATCCATAGGATGTCTTTGGACTTGATGGGATGGTGTTCGCTTTCATAATTATGTTTCTAGTTTGTACTTGGCCGAGTGTGGCCGTTTTATTTTTGCTTAGGCCAAGTTTGGTTGTGTTGGATCGTTGGGACTGGCAACATGTGGCTTCGAATCTCTTGCCGCTTTGCGGCTTTATTGAATGAACTCAGTTTATTTTAAAATAACCTTAGAGCGTTTGGATTGAGTATGAAGAGAAGAGTATGAGCTGTCGTCTCATTTCTAACTCTGGGTGATTCATTTTATTTGTTGCTTGTTCAAGACGGGAATGTCCGAAAAAAATTCTAAATTTTTTGCGAAGTTTCGGGAGTGTTTAGATTTGAATAAAGAGACAAGTTTTGAGATCTCGTATCTGTTTGATACCATGCCTTGAGATGTCATAGACCAGTGTGCTGGGTTTAGGGCAAGACCTAGGTTTACTCTCAAGGTTTTGCGATGACTAATCGGCTGTTTGATGGCCTGTTGTGATTTTTACCTGATTCGTACTGAGTTATGGTCCGTGATAGGTTCTCAGCTTATATGACTTGTGTGGTAAGAATCGAGCATCTCTCCAAAGATAATTTTTAAGCCGTTTGGAATTGCTGACCAAAAATTTGGGTTTCTTTTATAGCTTGCTATTATCCTAGTCGGATGTATGAGGACCACGGGAAGGTCTATTTTATCGTCTTTTTAGAGAATGGTCGGTGTATTTGCCCTGGACAGTCGATGAATATGATGTGAGTGCTAGTGCTTGTTTATAGTCGCTGTCGGACTGTTTTTGCATTTCAAGACTGGTGATATATTTTCGAAGATTTTAAGCGACGTCTCGCTTTATTTCCCGTGAATGTACCTTGCGTGAAAGATGGTTTTGAGAGTTCGAGAGCAGGGCCGTCTTGTGTTTTGGTCGGAAGTCGTGTTCGACTGTGTGACTAAGAAATGTTTGGGAAGTATTGTTGAAATTTTTTTTTCGTTTGGAAGTTTGAATAGTTTTCGATACACTGATTTTATCGTAAATTTTATGTTTCCGGATTGTGCGATAGATATTTCATTCGTATTTAGGTATTTCTGAATGTGTCTTGTGATGTTTATCTGATAAAAGAGTTTTGTGAGACTTTCTCGAAATCCTTATCGCGTTTTTCTTATTATCGGGAAAAATTTAAAATGTTGAGTATAAAGGCGAATATTGAAAATGTGGGAGTATACGAGTTTATGTATACGTACCCATCCCCTCCCTCTTTTTAGGGAGGGGATAGCTGAACTCGTCTTTTAAAGATCTGCCTACATACCCCTTTCGGAGATCAAGCTATCTCGTAGTTTAGTTGGCGTCACGAGTGTGTTTACTCGGTTGTTGTGCCTGCAACAATTGCCTTAGCTGGATCGACGTCTTTTTCCGGGTTTATCTCCTCTGTTTCGGTCAGAGCATTGGGCTCGGAAACCTCCTGGCTTTTGGTGTCCGAAATCGTTACTTGAGTAGACAATGTTGAATCATCTTTCTTCGAAGTGTTTTCAGCCGATGGCTGAGTTATCTTCGCTGTTGGGGTCAAAATCGGTCAGAACGAAATAAATAGCTGAAACTTCAAAAAAAGGTTTCTCTTTAAAAAGAAAGAGATAATATTTGAGAGCAAGAAAACCGAAATCGAGTTTCGTATGAACTCTGAAAAGGATTCGTACGATAAGTCTTCAGGAAAGGTTACTTTAGGTCTCGGACAAACGGATCCCCGAGCATCGAAACAACAAAACGACGATCAAGCAAACTATCCAACTCGCTGGTCGACTGAACCGACCAACTCACCAAATGGGCGAGTTGGGCCAACCGAACCGACCAACTCCCCGAATGGGTGAGTTGGGCCGAGCAAAGTAAGAAACTCGCCAAACGGGCGAGTTGGATCGAGCAAGATGACCAATTCATCTGGTCGACAAGTTTGACCAATCCAACTCGCCAAACGGGCAAGTTGGGTCGGACGAGCAATCCAACTCGCCCATTCTGCGAGTTGAATGCATCAATCCATTTTCATTCGTCCTTGTAACTCCTTCCTTCGAAATTGGATCGAACTCGTTCTTGTTTTGTCTCGATCGGAATTGACGTTTATACTTTATTGCAAGAACTTGTTACCTTGTATAAAGATCGACTTGATCATGTAAACGGCAACGGTTAACTAAACACCTAAGGTTGCCTGCACAATAGGAAAAAATCAATTCTTGTCAGAATCGACGTCGTTTCAGAAGTGCTATTTTGACAAAATCAGTAAAACCCTTAAGTCGAAAAACGGCCCGAGAAGGTTTAAACTCGGCTAAAATCCCACTCGGTGTTTTACACGAAAAAAGCCCAATTGAAATGACAGTTTATCTTTTATCTTGCACAAAGAGATAAATGTTAAGTTCAGAAGATAAATGTCAAATTTCCAAGATAATATGACGATCGAGATAAAAAAAGAATATTTCCGCGGAACGATAAACTCGACCTAGGGGGAAAATAGGAAAGGGGAACCGACCCATAAGGCATATATAAAAGGGACCTAAAGCAAAAGGCGCAGGGAGGAGAAGATTCACATAGAGAAATTCTAGTTTAGAAGAACTTAGAATTTAGGTGGCTAGAACAGCAGAGTTATACTCAGACGTTTCTCCATCTTTTTCGACGATTCTGATTCCTTAGACTCTACAACTCATTTCACTTAGAAACCCTAAGCTTTATTCTCGACAAGCTTGGTTTCTATGACTTGCACTCTATACCAGACGAACTTGCTCCGGCAGTTTGATCTCTTGGTTCATTCTATCAATTGAACTACGTCCGACTTGATCCTCGAAAGGGATACGTAGGCAGCCTTTCTTAAGGTCCAGTCCCAAATCCTTCAAACCTTTTTCATCTTTTTTTGTCTATTGCTAAACGAATTGCAGCCACACAGGTTTCTCTCGACATAGGTGGTAGAGCTAGCAAACTTAGTCTTGTTTTACTGCTCGTGTTATATGAATTCCTTTGTGACCTCGTTGCAAGACAAGCAATATGTACGATTTTGTCTCTGGAGAACTCGTATGCAAATTCGAAATAAAGATCTACTGATTTCTAAATCCGTTTCATTAACATTTCATACTTTCCGTGTTTACTCGATTACTTGTCGTTGGCTCTGGCAAAGAATCCGTGAACTCAGGGAAAGTTAGAGTATCTTGACTTTCCTTAATTTACGGAAATCGACGGTGTGAATTTCGGTTCACAGAGTTTGGCACTAGAAGGAGGAGGATCGGATTACTCTAACTCATGGCCATAAAGGGTTTGATCGAAACAATGTCTGGAAATATGAAAGACAATACCGCAGCTCGCAACAACGCTGGTAAAACAATTCCAGAAGTGATTGCTCCCATCGCCAAAACTTATTCAAACGCTGCAGTCCTTGAGAAAAATGAAAACCTAGTCGCGACTCTTCGCCTTAGGCGGGGCCCCAAAACAAGCTCACGATTTCTCTCACTACACAGAAAGGGCAACGATAAAATCTATCAAACCCCGTAAAGTTCGTCTTATTACTGAATTGGAAAAATCTCATTGCATAAGTTTTCTACCAAAAAGAACTTTTTCAAAAATATTCGAAAAAATAAAACTTGCTCTCCAAGAAATTGCGGAGAAACCCTAGATTACTCAGGGAGATAGGAAGCACAGAAAATCGGGCGCACAACCCCCACTAATGTACATCGAAAAATTTTCGAAGAAACTAAGTCGATCTCTATTGAATCACTCAAAACCTAAACGGCTGACGAAAACTAAACTAAGCAAAACAATAGATCGTATCCCTCACTGCTAAAAACGTTTTCTGAACTTAAGATTTCGTAAAAATGCAAGCTTCAATGCTACGCAACATATTCAGTGAATTCTCGATGAGTGTCACTTAAACTTACTTCGGAAAAACTACTCAAAATCCCCTCGGATCGATCCTGCGGAAATAAGAAAATCTCCGATTAAGTCGACTCCGGATAATTAAGCTCATCACAGCAAAAGATTCAGAGGCTAAAACGTAAGTTTTCCAAAAAAAATGGCTCTCGTACAGCCAAACACGAAAACACGATTACATAACGACTTTCGTAAAATTAAACTCAAGAACATTTTACGAAACAACTTTCGTAAAACTAAACTCATGACATTTCGCAGAATAACTATCGTAAAATTAAAGCTCAACAACATTTACCGAAACAGCTTTCGTAAAATCAAACTAGACAATATTTTATGGAACATCGTTCGCAAAGTGAAACAAGTTAGACCAAACAAGCCGTCCAAACTCGCCCATTGGGCGAGTTCGACCAAAGGAGCTGTCTAACTCGCCCGTTCGGCGAGTTGGACTGGATGAGCAGTCCTTTGGCTCACCTTTCCGTTTTCCTTGATTCTCGATCGAAACACTTTTTGTTTCATCTCAATCGAGTTTCCGTTGAGATTTTACGATCAAAACAAGTTAGAAGCACAGGTTGGACCAGTCCAACTCGCCGAACGGGCAAGTTGGACCAAATGAGCCGTCTAACTCGCCCCTTCGGCGAGTTTGACCAAAAAGCAGTACTTTTGATCACATTTGCGTTCTGCTTTGAATCCCGATCAAAACGCTTTTTGTTTCGTCTCAATCGGAGTTTCCGTTGAGATTTTATGGTTAAAACAAGTTGGACGCACACCGTCCCACTCGTCTCGATGGCGAGTTTGATTTATTCCCTCCAACGCGCCTCATGGCGAGATGGGCAAGCCCTGATGAGCTTCTCCATTGTGTTCTCTTTCGAATCTCGATCGAAACGCTTTTCGTTTCATCTTAAGTGAGACTCGCCTAAACTCCTTGGCTTGCTCCTACTCGACCTCTTGGGCGTCCTACTCGCCTTCTGGGGCATCTACTCACCTTCTTGGGAATCCTACTCGCCCTTAACTCCATCTTAGCATTCTCCTTTGAATCTCAATCAAAACATCTCTTCTTTCATCTTGATTGGAGTTACCGTTGGAACTTTCCGATGAAAACCACAAGACAGGTTCGAGCCTAAACGCATCCAGGAAGAACTAATATTGTTTCCATTCTTAAGTGGCGTACAAACACAAGAAGAGGAAGGCAAG
This sequence comes from Moricandia arvensis, assembly GCA_905132765.1. Lineage (NCBI taxonomy): Eukaryota > Viridiplantae > Streptophyta > Magnoliopsida > Brassicales > Brassicaceae > Moricandia > Moricandia arvensis. The sequence continues at coordinate 72,405 of CAJHQP010001421.1, read as the reverse complement.
ATGAGCAAGCAAAACGTAGAAGAGGCAAACCCAAACCTTTGAGAAAACTAAGGTATGGCCGGCTTGGAACTTTTTGAAATCAGACTTGAAATTTTCGTAGGAAGGTACTAAGAAATAAAAACGCTTCGGAGATTGCCAAAAGACTTTAGGGAACTTAGGATCTAGGAGAGTAGTCTAGCAAACTAAGTCTTAGGCATTTTCCTGTCTCGATCTATTGTTCAGCGACTGCTCAGACAGATCTTGCAAATCGATCTAAACTCTCGGAAAACCGAAAAACGATCGTCACTCACGCTCAGCTCGCTTCCTAAGGAAAGAAAGAACTAGAAACACGAACGTTGTCTTAAAACAGACTCGTTCCTAGAAATTTTCTTAAAACCAACATATTTCTAGTCGTCAACCCGAAAGTCACCAAGTCCCAATAGTAGCGTCGTCTTTAAAACGACATGGATTGTCGATCATCTCAATCTTTAAAAGGAAAAACGTACACAATCCTTCAAAATATCGTTCAGCTGTTTTCTTTCTTAAAAAACAGAGGGAGTAGGTACATCTACTATACTCATATACTACCATACAAAAAAAAATTGTCTTGGCATAAAGAAAACGCTTTCGACAAAGTAAACTCTCCCAGCAATAAACAGGAAATCATTTAGGCAATGCGATATCTCATCAAACCAATCCTCCATTACTTTCGTATTACTATAATATTTTATACGGAAGACCCTACGAGAAAACAAGATCGGTGTCATGAAAAACAACTTCGCAATGCAGAAAAGAGAATGAGGACAACAAATTCCTCGTTCGCAAATATCACGAATAATCTGCTAGAGTCATTCTCAATTTACTTACATGCCATTCACTTCTTGTAACAGTTACGCAAAACATCCTTCGTATAGCCACATCAAGTTATGCGAAGAAACTTTCGGAAACGAACATAGCAAGTTTTACGGAGAAGTGTTTTGGATAATTTGCGTATAGCTAAAAACTAAGTCACATGACTCGTCTCTCACAGATAAAACTAAACTTTATCTCTTCGCACTACGATCTTACAGATCCTATTCTTTAGCCATGCGGCTCGCTGGCTTCTGCCTCCCATCTCCCTCGGTTCCATCCGAGCATGCAATCATCTCATACGGGTTCTTTATCGAGCATCTTAGGTTTTGTCTTCATCATACAAAAACAAAACAATTTTTGTACGAATATAGGTAAACATTTTATGAAAAGATCATTGTGTAACTGATACCTAAAGTGAAAATCGTTTCTAACACCATTTGCCATCTTAGCACAGAAAACTCTGAATTGGCCCATCAATCTCGACAAACGCGCTTTGGCCCTTAGCCAATTACGCCTTCCGATAAATCCGAACCAGAATTCGGCTTCCTCCTTAGGACAGTTCTAAACTAACACGACCTTAATGCTAACACGAAGGTGCCATAGTCTAATCCGTGACCAGCAACGTCCTCGGCTATGCGGCTGAACACATCCTTCGGACCAAGCCAAAATGTTTGAGTGACCACTGTTCCATCCAATTACTTAACGGCAAAATGAAAATCCACGATTAGTCTGAAAACGCCAAGTGGAAATAATTATTGTATAACCCAGAATTGGAAATCATACGATAAATTATTAATATCGAAACTTAGTCGTAACCTCCAAATGGTTAACGAAAAACATAAAATTGTCGACAACCGCCCAAGTTCAAATGTTCCGCAGTTTACTCTAAACCCACAGCGTTTTACAAGTAAAAAGCAGCACATAAGGAAAAACTCGTAACAAAACTCCTAGATCTATACGAAACATCCTCAACTATACACGAAATAAATCTCGGGGGCCGACTCTTCACAAAGCAGAGTGAAAGAAGTCGCATATTCTCAGGGACTAATTTACGCGACCCATTGGTCCCAATTCCTCGGAAACAAACCAAAATCTTTCTCTTCCGTAAGGTTAAAACAAAAACCTTGCGATACCACACATCTTCTAGCCCGAAAAAAATATCAAGCACAAAATGCGGCATACGAAAGAAAAACTCAAATTTTGACACAGGGAGACGTCACTAATGCTTGGAGAACTGTTTTTCGTCAAAACTTTCCGAAACAGAATGCTTACCTTAAAAGCAATCTGTCCGCGACTATAAAACATACACACCTTCTTAAACATGTATCCTTCGCGAAGGTTCAAAAACGATTATATCTACCAATAAGTTTGTTGCTGATCACGACAAATCTTAACTTCCTAAACAGACTAAGCCATCTCTAAGAGATAGCTCTCGAACACCCGACACAAGGGTAATAGCGCTATAAAAGAAATCCGAAATTTTGGTCAGCACTTTCGGGAGACTTAAAAATTGTCCTCAAAGAGATGCTAGATTCCTACCATACAAGTCACATAAGCCGAGCACATATGGCGGACTTTAAAGCGGGACAGAATCAGGTCAAAATTGATACGAAAAACGTAAACCATGTAGTCATCGCACCCCTTAATACCGTGATTAGACCTAGCTCTTACCCTAAACCCAGCACACTGGTCTCTAACGTCTCAAGGCATGATATCGAAAAGACACGAGATCCTGAAAGCATGTCTCTTCGTCCATATCTAAGCCCTCTCGAAACTTTGGAAACCTTCTCTAACATCTCGAACGAGCAACAAATAGGACGATCTGCAAAAGAGTTGGGAACGAGATGAAAAATCATATCCTTCCCTCCATACTTAATGAAAATCCAAATCTACTTAAACTCCTTTTCAAGTAAAAATCCTAGTTTATTCATTAAAATGTCGCAAAGCGGCCGGGATCCGAAGCCACGCACTGTCAGTCCCGAAAACATAAATTCAGCCACACTCGGCCAAAATAAACAGCCAATGAGGCTAGTCTTGAGGCCGACAAAGGTCCAATATACTATGCCGTTAACAGAAAAATGCCTCATAATCTCTACACGACACACAGCTAAACCATCAAGGTCTCACTAGAAAACAGGAAGTAAGAACCTTAACTCTGAGACGAACTACGAATGGCTTGATCCCTTCTACAAGGGTACGTAGGCAGCCTTCACAAGGCGCAGCCCCAATCGTACTGCATTCCACTCTTAGAGGAATAAGTAGAGCACTCACAACGGACCTTTTCAACCATTGATTCCACCTAACTTACCAAACCTGCCAAACCGCTCGCAAGAACCTTACGATTCTAACGAGTTGGGTGGCTAACTGTTGGGGTCCAAATCGGTCACGATGAAATCAATAACTGAAATTTCTCGAAAATGTTTCTCTTTAAAAAAAGAGATAATATTGAGAGCGGGACTACTAAAATCGAGTTTCGTATGAACTCTGAAAAGGATTCGTACGATAAGTCCTCGAGAAAAATTACTTTAGGCCTCGGACAAACAGATCCTCGAGCATCAAAACAACAAAACGACTATAAGGATCGATCATCCAACTCGCCGAACGGGTGAGTTGGATCGACCAAGCTGACAAACTCGCCCGTTAGGCAAATTGGATCGAGCAAGATGACCAACTCGCCCATTCGGCGATTGGACCAATACAACTTCGCAAGCGGGCGAGTTGGTTTGGACGAGCAATCCAACTCGCCCATTCTGAGAGTTGAATGCATCAATCCATTTTCATCCCATGCTCGTAACTCCTTCCTTCAAAATCGTATCGAACTCGTTCTTGTTTCGTCTCGATTAAAATTGATGTTTAAACTTTATTGCAAGAACGCGTTTCCTTGTATAAAGTTCGAATTGATCATTTAAAACGGCAATGATTAACTAAACACCTAAGGTTGCCTGCACAATATGAAAAATTAGAACTCTCGTCAGAATCGATGTCATTTCAGAAGTGCTCTTTCGACAAAATTGGGAAAAAGGCGTAAAACTTGGCTAAAAGCCCACTCCGTATTTTACATGAAAAAGAGCCCAATTGAAATGGCGGTCTATCTTTTATCTTGCTAAAAGAGATAAATGTTAAGTTCGGAAGATAAATGTCAAGTTTCCAAGATAATGATGAAGATTGAGATAAAAGTAATATTTTCGCGGAATGATAAACTCGACCTAGGGAAAAAAGGATAGGGGAACCGACCCAGAAGGCATATCTAAGGGGAGCTAAACCAAAAGGCGCCGGGAGGAGAAGATTTACACCTAGAGAAATTCTAGCTTCGAAGAACTTAGAACATAGGTGGCTAGAACAGCAGAGTTATACTCAGACATTTCTCCATCTTTGTTTGGCGATTCTGATTCCTTAGACTCTACAACTCATTGCACTTAGAAACCCTAAGCTTTATTCTCGACAACCTTGGTTTCTATGACTGGCACTCTATACCGTACAAACTTGCTCCGGCAGTTCGATCTCTTGGTTCATTCTTTGAATTGAACTACTTTCGACTTGATCCTTGAAATGGGTATGTTGGCAGCCTTTCTTAAGGTTCAGTCCCAAATCCTTCAAACCTTTTTTTGTCTTTTTGTGTATTGCTAAACGAGATGCAGCCACACAGGTTTCTCTCGACATAGGTGGTAGAGCTAGCAAACTTAGTCTCGTTTTACTGCTTGTGTTATACGAATTCCTTTGTGATCTCGTGTCCAGACAAGCTTCATGTTAGCTTTTGTCTTTGGAGCACTCCTCGCAAATTCGAGATAAAGATCTATTGATTTCTAAATCCGTTTCGTTATATTTTCATACTTTCCGCGTTTACTCGATTACTTGTCGTTGGCTCTCGCAGAGAATCCGGGATCTCAGAGAAAGTTTGGGTTTCTTGACTTTCCTTAATTTACGGAAATCGACGGTGTGAATTTCTGTTCCCACATTCGCATGTTTTGGTTTTACCGTCATGGTAGTCGTGACTTTCCTCACCTTATGTTCGGTGAAGTAGCAAATTCGCGATTGCTTATGGCATCCCCAGATTGCAGCACTTACGTTAGGAGTTGGAAATTTGATGCATAGATGATTTATCGGTGGGACTGCCTTCATGGCATTTGTCCAATGTGTTACCATGATAACATTGTAGATAGCTGGGTGGTCGACGACCGCGAAGTCGATGATTTTTGTGACTTCCTTTGCCATGACTGTGAGTTTGATTGATCCGAGAGTCATCAACGTTATGCCAAAAAATAGTAAACGGTTTTGGAGTTGGTGTGACTTCTCCCAACTCAACGTTCATTCTTCTGAGGGTGTCTCTGAAGATGCCGTTCACCGTGCTTCCCATTTCTACGAGGATTTTGGCGAGTTCGAAAACTCTGATTATGAGATCGATAATGAGTGGGTCGCTGTAGGGCTGGTCGATTCCACGAGGTTCATCTTCTTCAAAGGAGATGGCCTTGTTTGGAGCGTTGCGGGATGGAGACCAGCTTGGCCAGCTTGCACTTGATTCAGATTTCCGTTGATAGGACATGATCGACGAGACCGTATCGCTGCAGTACTGTGATCCTCCGATGATCATGGTCACTCTCCGTTGATTTTTTTGTTGCCTTTTTCGTGTTGTCTCCATCGACGCATTTCACCCGACCGATTTACCCGAGAAGAGTTTTCTGATTGTGGAGTCTTATCAGTCTTTGAGCGATTGGAATAACGGATGAGATCGTTCGCGTGACCTCGGGTTTGGAGAGTTCTCCCACGAGCAACTTCGCAGCCAACCTTGCCCCGAGAACTTTGCTGTTGACAGTCGTTTGACCTCGGGTTTGGTGGAAGTCACAGAAGGTGTTCTCTTCGTAATTTGAATTTTGGGTCCACGTGTTGCCCGTCGTCCGCCCTTTTTTTGAGCCGGAGTATATGGCATATTTATGTGCTACCTTGGAGGTCTTCCCTCTCGTGATGGACATACTTGTCGTTATGAGGGTATTTCTTTTTTGGCTTCTTGTCTGATGCCGAATCTTTCAAGGATGTCTTCATCGACTTATGCTTTTACGACAAGACCTTGGTCTCTTCCTCAATGATGATGTAGTATGTGGCTTTTTGGAGCGCATCTTGGACCATGTGCGGCTTATCGAGGGTTATCCATTTCCTGAATTTTGACTTGTACCAGAGCATTTTGCGGACTGCAACTATGGCCACCTTGGTGCTTATTCCGCTAACCCTAGACATGACGATTTTGAATATGTTCATGTAATCACCGAGAGGTTAGTCTTCCTTCTGAGCCAGGCTCCAAAGGTCGACGTTGAAGGTTTCTCGGTCTATGAACATAGAGTACTGTTTGAGAAACTCCAAAGCGATTTGACAAAAACTTCTGATGGAGTTCCGCCTAAGTCAGGAGAATCATTCGAGTGCTGCTCCTTGGAGGTTCTCTATCAAGAGTCGGCAATGGCCGACGTCTCTTACGTTTTGTCTGAATTTTTTCCTTCACATCGTGATCTGGACGGCTTGTAGGTACTCTTTGGGGTCAATCATACCGTTGTAGGTGGATACCTTAATCTTTCTAGGATCCGATACTCTGGTATCAACAATGCGGGATGCGAAGGGCATCTTCCGAGCTTCTTCGAGCAGCCGATCTATTTTGGCGCGGCGCTGGTAGCATGGTGAATTTGGGATTTTGCCGCTTTTTCTTTTGCGGCCGTTTATGTGATGTAGTCACGGAGATCGTGAATCTCAAGATCATCTCCAACGGTTTCCGACCTTCTCGGCGTTTTTTCGAGAGATCTGAGCCTGCTATTCGGCTAATTTCCCTTGTTCAACCCATTAGATGTTAACTTCTTCGGTCATGTGTTCGTCGAACAGGGAGTCTTCCTGGGCCACGCTGCTTCTTGTTCGGCTTGGATGCACGTCACTGTCTTCTTCATAATTATCGGACTAATATTTGGGATCCAAGTCGACATGTTCAACCTCGTTTTCCTCTATTCCATGATCCAGTGGCGGAGGGTTTTCAGAGTTTTTCCGAGCCAGGGTTGTTTGGCTGGGATTTTGTCCTGATGGATTTTCGTGCAAGTTTCCAGGCCTGTCCAGCGGAGTTGTGATCGAGTCTTCTCCCGTAAACCCTAGTGGTTTCACAAGAACGAACTAATTGGGCCCTAGCTGTTAGGGTTTTGACATGTATAGCAAGAGATCCCATGTGTTTTTCTTGTTCTTCTGACTTCTTTTCGAAAGCGGAGAACATATTTTTCACTTCCTCGAGCACCGCGGTATTGGCATCAGCGTTAACAGCGTTAACGTTCAGTGATGGAGTATTGACATCGTCGTCGATGCCTTCATCATCACGAGCTTGTTGATTGGTTTGATCATCGGTAGACATGTCCGATCGAGCGTTTATGGCTGAGAGTTAGATTGATCCGTACTGATACAATTGAAGGATCACCCTAAGGTTGGAGGATTGGATAAGCCTTGCACCGAATGGACTATAAAGCACAAATGATCAAGGGACGTGGATTAAACGGTCGCACAAGGGCTGCGGAAGACCCTCTATATTCCAAATCTTAAGCCCGAATATATGACTCACTCAACCGACTTAGAAGCTACGATGTTCGATTAGGAACAAAGGACTCAACAAGCTGAAAAAAAAGGTTTTTATTAAACAATGCGGAATGAATAAAACAATACAATAGCAAGCCTTTATATAATAGTTGTGGGTTATATCAAAGGTATAAACTTATTCTAGGAAATACAAACTAGATAAATATGTTGGACTTAACCAAAGACCAAAGACTTGACCGAATTTTGAAAGTTGTGGTCGGAAACCTCTTCGGCTTGTTGCGTCCTTTCACCTGGTCGACGGTCTCCAAATTGCTGTCAGACTGATATATTATACGACCATGTTTTGTACATTATTTTGGGCCTTTCTTGAATAATCCAAAACACTGATTTCTTAATTAGAAAAAGGCCTCCATGTTTTGTATCAAGTCTATTAGCTTCTCTCGGTCTATAACTTCATCGATCAAACGATAAGGCCCATAAAGAGCCCATTAAACCAAGCTATGATCAGTTCCCTAGCTAGTTTGTACCTGATTTTTGTACCTTGGTCCATGATGCTGGTCAAGGTCGCATCATCGCCTCCTCCTTTAAAAGGATTTGTCCAAAATCTGAACCTTCTAGGATGAATGAACCGACATGGTTTTGCTCAGCCAAGGTGTTTCTACTGTTCTTGTGCTACACACACCCCTATTCCAAGCTCAAAGATGAAGTGTTGTAGACCTTCTTCAGGCCTAGTAGTTCCACGGGTTCGTGATCCTTGCAAACAAATGGCTGAACCGGTTCATCACATGAAAAGGAACCGAGAATATCACCTTAAGCATAACCGGTTGTGAGATCTTTTTCATGATCAGCTTCAGGTCCACTATCAACCACATTTTTAGCCACCTTTTTGACATCCAAGAGAATACTTACAGACTTATTCTCTTCCTTTTGATGTAGCTAGTCGTCAATAGATTCTGCTCGGACATAAACAATCGATAGCACCGAATGAATATCTTTGGCCTCTTGAACTTCTTACAACACTGACGATGGTCGTGGATCTGTGATCCTTTGATGTAACTTAGCCTTGAAACTCTCCAGCAATATCTCAAAACCCTCATTCCTCTTCTCTTCAGTTCTAGCCTATGGAGTTTCAACAACTTGTTTCGATTGTGGCTTTTTGACATCCTTCTTTGGACTGCTCGGTTTAACTCCCATTGAACCAGAATCAAGGAAGATGCGTGTACCTTCTTTGCTAAGTAGTTTCTTCCATTTGTGTTTCTCAGGTCGTGACTTCTTGGATTCCTCCTCTTGCTCACGCACAAATTGTCCTATCATCTCAGTTTTACGTTAGTTGTACCTCCATTCTTGCAACTTTTCTTCGTGTGCTTTGCGTGCTGCCTCCTCTTCATGGTTGATCAGTAATACAAACACAGGTGATATCTTAGAAGGTGAACATTTGTACCTCCATTCTCTCAACTTCTCTCTTGTTGCCTTAAGTTCAGCCTTCTCTTCATGGTTCCTCAACAGTCCAAAAGACACAGTTGATCTAAAAATGAAGAGTTATGAATGTCTGGCTGTGAAGTAATCTAAACCTCAGAGCGGCTCTGATACCACATGATACGCCCTCAATTGAAGGATCACTCTAAGGTTGGTGGATTTGATAAGCCTTGCACCGAATGGGCTAGAAAGCACAAACGATCAAGGGACGTAGATCGAATGGTCGCACAAGGGCTGCGGAAGACCCTCTATATTCCAACTATTAAGCCCAAAGATATGACTCACTCCGACGACTTAGAAGCTATTATGTTCGATTAGGAACAAAGGATTCAATAAACTTAAGAAGAAAAAGCTTTTATTTAACAATCAAGAATGAATAAAACAATCTAATAGCAAGCCTTTGTATAATAGGATGTGGGTTAGACCAAAGGTCTAAACTTATTCTAGGAAATACAAACTAGATAAATATGTTAGATTTGACAAAAGACCAAAGACTTGACCGAATTTTGAAAGTTTTGGTAGGAAAACTCTTTGGCTGGTTGCGTCCTTTCACCTGGTCGACGGTCTCCGAATTGCCGTCAGAATAATATATTATACGACCATGTTTTGTATATTATTGTTGTGTCTTTCTTGAACAATCCCAAACACTGGTTTCTTAATTAGAAAAAAGGCCTCCATATTTTGTATCAAGTCCATTAGCTTCTCTCGGTCTAGAACTTCATGGATCAAACTGATAAGGCCCATAAACAGCCCATTAAGCCAAGCTATGATCAGTTTCCTAGCTGGTTTGTACCTGATTTTCATACCTTGTTCCATGATGCTGGTCAGGGTCGCATCATCCCCTTCTTCTTTAAAAGGATTTGTCCTCAAATCCGGACCCTCTAGGATGCATAGACCGCCATGTTTTGCTCAGTCAAGGTGTTTCTACTGTTCTTGCACACACTCCACTATTCTAGGCTCAAAGATGAAGTGTTGTAGACCTTCTTCAGGCCTTAGTAGCTCCACTGGGTCGTGATCCTTACAAACAAATGGCTAAACCGGTTTATCACATGATAAGGATCCAAGAATATCACCTGAAGCAGAAGCGGTTGTGAGATATTTTTCATGATCAGCTTGTGGTCCACTATCAACCACATTTTCATGATCAGCTTTTGGTCCACTTAAGGCAACTTTTCTCTTGTTGCCTTAAGTTCAGTCTTCTCTTCATGGTTTCTCAACAGTCCAAATGACACAGTTGATCTCTTAGAAGATGAAGACTTACGAATGTCTTGCTGTGAAGAACTCCAAACCTCAGAGCGGCTCTGATACCACATGACACGCCCTAAATTGAAGGATCACTCTAAAGTTGGTGGATTGGATAAGCCTTACACCGAATGGGCTAGAAAGCACAAACGATCAAGGGACATACGTGGATTGAATGGTCGTAGAAGGGCCGCGCAAGACCCTCTATATTCAATCTCTTAAGCCCGAAGATATGACGCACTCCGACGACTTAAAAGCTACGATTTTTGATTAGGAACAAAAGATTCAACAAGCTGAAAAAGAAAGGTTTTTATTTAACAATGCGGAAGAAATAAAACAATACAATAACAAGCCTTTATATAATAGGTTGTGGGTTAGACCAAACGTCTAAACTTATTTTAGAAAATATAAACTAGATAAATATGTTGGAGTTGACCAAAGACAAAATACTTGACCAAATTTTGAAAGTTTTGGTCGGCAAACTCTTCGGCTGGTTGCGTCCTTTCACATGGTCGATGGCCTCCGAATTGCCGTCAGATTGATATATTATACGACCATGTTTTGTATATTATTGTTGGGTCTTTCTTGAACAATCCCAAACACTGGTTTCTTAATTAGAAAAAGGCCTCCATGTTTTATATCAAGTCCATTAACTTCTCTCTGTCTAGAACTTCATGGATCAAACTGATAAGGCCCATAAACAGCCCATTAAGCCAAGTTATGATCAGTTGCCTAGCTGGTTCGTACCTGATTTTCATACCTTGGACCATGATGCGGGTCAGGGTCGCATCATCCCGTTCTCCTTTAAAGGGATTTGTCCTCCAATCCGGACCTTCTTGGATGAATGAACGGACCTACTTACAGCCTATGGTCGTCCATAGACTCTGCTCGGATATAAACAGCCGATAGCTCCGATTGGATATCTTTGGCCTCTTGATCTTCTTCCAACACTAAAAATGGTCGTGGGTCTGTAATACGTTGATGGAACTTAGCCTTGAAACTCTCCAGCCATCTCTAAAAACCCTCATTCATCTTCTTTTCAGTTCTAGCCGATGGAGTTTCAACAATTTGTTTTGATTGTGGCTTTTTGACCGCCTTCTTTGGACTGCTCGGTTTAACTCCCATTGAACCAGAATCAAGGAAGATGCGTGTACCTTCTTTACTGAGTTGTTTCTTCCATTTCTCTCTCTCAGGTCGTGACTTCTTGGCTTCCTCCTCTTGGTCACGCTCATATTGTGCTATCATCTCGGTTGTGCGTTAGTTGTACCACCATACTTGCAACTTTTCTTCTTGTGCTTTGCGCGCTAACTCCTCTTCATGGTTGATCAGTAAATCAAACACAGGTGATCTCTTAGAAGATGAAGATTTGTACCTCCATTCTCGCAACTCCTCTCTTGTTGCCTTAAGATCAGCCTTCTCTTTATGGTTTCTCAACAGTCCGAAAGACACCATTGCTCTCTTAGAAGATGGAGAGTTACGAATGTCTGGTTGTGAAGAACTTCAAACCTCAGAGCGGATCTGATACCACTTGATACACCCTAAATTGAAGGATGACTCTAAGGTTGGTGGATTGAATAAGCCTTGCACCAAATGGGCTAGAAAGCACAAACGATCAAGGGACGTGGATCGAATGGTCACACAAGGGCTGCGGAAGACCCTTGATATTCCAACTCTTAAGCCCGTAGATCTGACTCACTCCGACGACTTAGAAGCTACGATATACGATTAGGAACAAAGGATTCAACAGACTTCAAAAGAAAGGTTTTTATTTAACAATGATGAATGAATAAAACAATACAATAGTAAGTCTTTATATAATAGGATGTGGATTAGACCAAAGGTCTAGATTATTCTAGGAAATACAAACTAGATAAATATATTGGACTTGACCAAAGACCAAAGACTTGACCGGATTTTGAAAGTTTTGGTCGGAAAACTCTTTAGCTGGTTGTGTCCTTTCACCTGGTCGACGTTCTCCGAATTTCTATTAGATTGATATATTACACGATCATGTTTTGTATATTACTTTTGGGCCTTTATTGAACAATCCCAAACACTGATTTCTTAATTAGAAAAAGGCCTCAATGTTTTGTATCAAGTCTATTAGCTTCTCTCGGTCTAGAACTTCATGGATCAAACCGATAAGGCCCATAAACAGCCCATTAATCCAAGCTATGATCAGTTGCCTTGCTGGTTCGTACCTGATTTTCATATCTTGGACCATGATGCTGGTCAGGCTCGCATCATCCCCTCCTCGTTTAAAAGGATTTGTCCTCAAATCCAGACCTTCTAGGATGAATGAACCGACATGGTTTTGCTCAGCCAAGGTCTTTCTACTGTTCTTGTGCACACACGCCCCTATTCCAGGCTCAAAGATGAAGTTTTGTAGAATTTTTTCAGGCCTTATTAACTCCACTGGGTCGTGATCCTTGCAAACAAATGGCTGAACCGGTTCATCACATGATAATGAACCGAGAATATCACCTGAAGCATAAGCGGTTGTGAGATCTTTTTTATGATCAGCTTCTGGTCCAGTATCAACCATATTTTCAGCCACCTTTTGTACTTCCAAGATAATACTTACAGACTATGGTTCTTCCTTTTGATGCAGCTGGTCGTCCATAGACTCTGCTCGGACATAAATAGTCGATAGCTCTGATTGGATATCTTTGGCCTCTTGATCTTCTTCCAACACTAACGATGGTCGTGGGTCTGTGATCCTTTGATGGAACTTAGGCTTGAAACTCTCCAGCCATCTCTCAAAACCGTCATTCCGCTTCTCTTCAGTTCTAGCCAATGGAGATTCAACAACTTGTTTCGATTGTGGTTTTTTTGACTCCCTTCTTTGGACTGCTCAGTTTAACTCCCATTGAACAAGAATCAAGGAAGATGTGTGTACCTTCTTTGCTGAGTGGTTTCTTCCATTTGTCTCTCTCAGGTCGTGGCTTCTTGGCTTCCTCCTCTTGGTCACGCTCATATTTTGCTATCATCTCTGTTGTACGTTAGTTGTACCTCCATTCATGCAACTTTTCTTCTTGTGCTTTGCGCGCTGCCTCCTCTTCATGGTTGATCAGTAATCCAAACACAGGTGATCTCTTAGAAGATGAAGATTTGTACCTCCATTCTCGCAACTTCCCTTCTGTTGCCTTAAGTTCAGCCTTCTCTTCATGGTTTCTCAACAGTCCAAAAGACACAGTTGCTCTCTTAGAAGACGAAGAGATACAAATGTCTGGCAGTGAAGAACCCCAAACCTCACAATGGAATCTGATACCACATGATACACCCTGAATTGAAGGATCACTCTAAGGTTGGTGGATTTGATAAGACTTGCACCGAATGGGCTAGAAAGCACAAACGATCAAGGGACATGGATCGAATGGTCGCACAAGGGCTGCGGAAGTCTCTTGTTGCCTTAAGATCAGCCTTCTCCTTATGGTTTCTCAACAGTCCGAAAAAGACCATTGCTCTCTTAGAAGATGGAGCGTAATGAATGTCTGGTTGTAAAGAACTCCAAACCTCAGAGCGGATCTGATACCACATGATACGCCCTAAATTGAAGGATGACTCTAAGGTTGGTGGATTGGATAAGCCTTGCACCGAATGGGCTAGAAAGCACAAACGATCAAGGGACGTGGATCGAATGGTCACACAACGGCTGTGGAGGACCCTTGATATTCCAACTCCTAAGCCTGTAGATCTGACTCACTCCGACGACTTAGAAGCTACGATATACGGTTAGAAACAAGGATTCAACAGACTTTAAAAGAAAGGTTTTTATCTAACAATGCTGAATGAATAAAACAATAGAATAGTAAGTCTTTATATAATAGGATGTGGATTAGACCAAATGTATAAACTTATTCTAGGAAATACAAACTAGATAAATATGTTGGACTTGACCAAAGACCAAAGACTTGACCGAATTTTGAAAGTTTTGGTCGGAAAACTCTTCAGCTGGTTGTGTCCTTTCACCTTGTCGACGTTCTCCAAATTGCTATCAGATTGATATATTATAGGATCATGTTTTGTATATTATTTTTGGGCCTTTCTTGAACAATCCCAAACACTGATTTCTTAATTAGAAAAAGGCCTCAATGTTTTGTATCAAGTCTATTAGCTTCTCTCGGTCTAGAACTTCATGGATCAAACCGATAAGGCCCATAAACAGCCCATTAATCCAAGCTATGATCAGTTGCCTTGCTGGTTCGTACCTGATTTTCATATCTTGGACCATGATGCTGGTCAGGCTCGCATCATCCCCTCCTCGTTTAAAAGGATTTGTCCTCAAATCCAGACCTTCTAGGATGAATGAACCGACATGGTTTTGCTCAGCCAAGGTCTTTCTACTGTTCTTGTGCACACACGCCCCTATTCCAGGCTCAAAGATGAAGTTTTGTAGAATTTTTTCAGGCCTTATTAACTCCACTGGGTCGTGATCCTTGCAAACAAATGGCTGAACCGGTTCATCACATGATAATGAACCGAGAATATCACCTGAAGCATAAGCGGTTGTGAGATCTTTTTTATGATCAGCTTCTGGTCCAGTATCAACCATATTTTCAGCCACCTTTTGTACTTCCAAGATAATACTTACAGACTATGGTTCTTCCTTTTGATGCAGCTGGTCGTCCATAGACTCTGCTCGGACATAAATAGTCGATAGCTCTGATTGGATATCTTTGGCCTCTTGATCTTCTTCCAACACTGACGATGGTCGTGGGTCTGTGATCCTTTGATGGAACTTAGTCTTGAAACTCTCCAGCCATCTCTTAAAACCTTCATTCCGCTTATCTTCAGTTCTAGCCAATGGAGTTTCAACAACTTGTCTCGATTGTGCCTTTTTGACTGCCTTCTGTGGACTGCTCGGTTTAACTCCCATTGAACAAGAATCAAGGAAGATGCGTGTACCTTCTTTGCTGAGTGGTTTCTTCCATTTGTCTCTCTCAGGTCGTGACTTCTTGGCTTCCTCCTCTTGGTCACGCTCATATTTTGCTATCATCTCGGTTGTACGTTAGTTGTTCCTTCATTCTTGCAACTTTTCTTCTTGTGCTTTGCGTGCTGCCTCCTCTTCATGGTTGATCAGTAATCCAAACACAGGTGATCTCTTAGAAGATGAAGATTTGTACCTCCATTCTCGCAACTTCTCTCCTGTTGCCTTAAGTTCAGCCTTCTCTTCATGGTTTCTCAACAGTCCGAAAGACACAGTTGCTCTCTTAGAAGATGAAGAGATACAAATGTCTGGCAGTGAAGAACCCCAAACCTCAGAGCGGATCTGATACCACATGATACACCCTGAATTGAAGGATCACTCTAAGGTTGGTGGATTTGATAAGACTTGCATCGAATGGGCTAGAAAGCACAAACGATCAAGGGACATGGATCGAATGGTCGCACAAGGGCTGCGGAAGTCTCTTGTTGCCTTAAGATCAGCCTTCTCTTTATGGTTTCTCAACAGTCCGAAAGAGACCAATGCTCTCTTAGAAGATGGAGAGTAACGAATGTCTGGTTGTGAAGAACTCCAAACCTCATAGCGGATCTGATACCACATGATACACCCTAAATTGAAGGATGACTCTAAGGTTGGTGGATTGGATAAGCCTTGCACCGAATGGGCTAGAAAGCACAAACGATCAAGGGACGTGGATCGAATGGTCACACAACGGCTGCGGAGGACCCTTGATATTCTAACTCTTAAGCCTGTAGATCTGACTCACTCCGACGACTTAGAAACTACGACACTGGTGAGGTGGATCAACCAATAGCTCCTGTTAACGACTACTCGTTCGGGAACTCGATGTCTGGAAACTATGATCATGATCCATAGGATGTCGTTGGACTTTATGGGAAGGTGTTCCATTTCATAATTATTTTTCTAGTTTGTACTTGGCCGAGTGTGTCTGTTTTATGTTTGCTTAGACCAAGTTTGGTTGTATTGCAATCTGTGGCTTCGAATCCCTTTCCGCTTTGCGGCTTTATTGAATGAACTCGGTTTGTTTTAAAAGAACCTTAGAGCGTTTGGATTGAGTATGAAGAGAATATTATGGATCGTCATCTCATTTCTAACTATGGGTGATTTGTTTTATTCGTTGCTTGTTCAAGACGGGAATGTCCGAAAAAATTCTAATTTTTTGTGAAGTTTCGTGAGTTTAGATATGAACGAAGAGACATTTTTTAAGATCTCATATTGGTTGATACCATGCGTTGAGATGTCATAGACCAGTGTGCTGGGTTTAGGGCAAGACCTATGTTTACTCTCAAGGTTTTGCGATGACTAATCAGCTGTTGGATTACCTGTTGCGTATTTAACCTGATTCGTACCGATTTAAATTCCGTGATAGGTTCTCGTCGTATATGACTTGTGTGGTAAGAATCAAGCATCTCTCCAAAGTTAATTTTAAGTCGTTTGGAAGTGCTGACCAAAAATTTAGGTTTCTTTTATAGCGCGCTATTATCCTAGTCGGATGTATGAGCACCACGGGATGGTCATTTTTATCGTTCTTTTAGAAAATGGTCGGTGTATTTTCCGCGGCCAGTCGACGAATATGATGTGAGAGCTAGTGCTTGTTCATAGTCGCAGTCAGACTCTTTTTGTGTTTCAGGACTGGTCATATATTTTCGAAGATTTTACGCGACGTCTCGCTTTATTTCCCGTGAATATACCTTGCGTGACAGATGGTTACGAATGTTCGAGAGCAAGGCTGTCTTGTGTTTTAGTCGGAAGTCAGGTTCGACCGTGTGACTGAGAAATGTTTGTGAAGTATTTTTGAAAACGTTTGGAAGTTTGGAAGTTTGAATAGTTTTCGATACACTGATTTTATCGTAAAATTTCTTTTTCCGGATTGTGCGATAGATGTTTCATTCGTGTTTAGGTATTTCCGAACGCGTCTTGTGATTTTTATCTGATAATCGAGATTTGCGAGACTTTCTAGAAATTCTTATCGTGTTTTTTTATTATCGGAAATTTTTTAAAATGTTGAGTATGAAGGCGAATTTGTGGGAGTATACGAGTTTATGTATACATACCCACTCCATCCCCCTCTTTTTAGAGAGGGGGATAGCTGAACTCGTCTTTTGAAGAGCTACCTACCTACCCCTTTCGAGTATCAAGCCATCTCGTAGTTCAGTTGGTGTCACGAGTGTGTTTACTCAGTTGTTGTGCCTGCATCAATCGCCTTAGCTGGATCGACTTCTTCTTCCAGATTTATCTCCTATGATTGGTCAGAGCGTTGGGCTCGGAAACCTCCTGGCTTTTGGTGTCCGAAACTGTTGGTTGAGTACACGATGTCGAATCATCTTTTTCGAAGTGTTTTCAGCCGATGGCTGAGTTATCTTCGCGCATTTTGGTTTTCCCGTCGTGGTAATCGTGAATTTCCTCAGCTTATGTTCGACTAAGTAGCAAATTCGCGATTCCTTCGGGAATCCCCAGATTGCGGCAATTCCGTTAGGAGTTGCGAATTTGATGCCTAGATGATATGTCAATGGGATTGCCTTCTTGGCGTTTATCCAAGGCGTTCCCATGATAATATTGTAAATGGCTGGGTGGTCGACGACCGCGAAGTCGACAATTTTTGTGAATTCCTTTGCCATGACTGTGAGTTTGATCGATCTGAGAGTCATCAACGTTATGCCCAAAAAACCGGTCGCCGGTTTTGGATTTGGTGTGACTTCTCCCAGCTCGACGTTCATTCTTCTGAGGGTGTCACGGAAGATGCTGTTCACCGTGCTTCGCGTGTCTACGAGGATTTTGGCAACTTCGATATCTCTAAATACGATATCGATAATTAGTGGGTCGTTGTAGGTCTGGTCGATTCCACGAGCTTCATCTTCTTCAAAGGAGATGGCCCTGCTTGGAGCGTTGCAGGGTGGAGACCAGCTTGGACAGATTGCGCTTGATTCAGCTTTCCGTTGATAGGAATTGATCGATGAGACCGTATTGCTGCAGTACTGTAATCCTCCGATGATCATGTTCACTCTCCTACGATTGTTTTCGTTGCCTTTTTCTTGTTTTCTCCATCGACGCTTTTCACCCGACTGATTTCCCCGAGAAGAGTTTTATGATTGCGGAGTCTTATCAGTCTTTGGGCGATCGGAATCGCAGATGAGATACTTAACACTCGTTATAGATAGTTCTCCCGCAAACAAACTCGCATCCAACCTTGCCCCAAGAACTTTGCAATTAACGGTCATGTGACCTCGGGTTTGGTGGAAATCGCAGAAGGTGTTCTCTTCGTAATTTGAATTTTGGGTCCACGTGTTGCCCGTCGTCCGCCCTAGTTCCAAGACGGAGTTGATGGCATAGTTATGTGCTCATTGGAGGTCTTCCCCCTCATGATGGACATACTTGTCTTTACGAGGGTTTTTCTTTTTCGGCTTCCGGTCTGATGCCGAATCTTTCAAGGACGTCTTCATCGGCTAATGCTTTTACAACAAGACCTTGGTCTCTTCCTCAATGATGATGTAGTATGTGGCTTTTTCGAGCGCATCTTGGATCATACGCGGCTTATCGAGGGTTATTCGTTTCCTGATTTTCGACTTGTTCCAGAGCATTTTGTGGAGTGCATATATCGCCACCTTGTCGACCGTAGATATGCCGAGGGGTTAGTCTTCCTTTTGAGCCAGGCTCCAAAGGTCGACGTCGAAGGTTTCTCTGTCTAAGAACATAGAGTACTGTTTGAGAATCTCCAAAACGATTTGGCGAAAACTTCCGATGGAGTTCCGCCTAAGTCGGAAGAACCATTTGAGGGATGATCCTTGGAGGTTCTGTACGAAGAGTCGGCAATGGCCGGCGTCTCTTTCGTTTTCTTTGAATTTTGCCCATCCCATCGTGATCTGGAAGGCTTGTATGTGCGCTTTGGGGCCATTCATACCATTGTAGGTGGGTACCTTAATCTTTCTAGGATCCGATACTCTGGTATCAATAATGCGAACTGTGAAGTGCGTCTTCTGAGCTTCTTCGAGCAGTCGATCTATTTCGGGCGTGGCGCTGGTAGCGTGATGAATTTGGGATTTTACCGCTCCTACTTCCGCAGCCGTCTATGTGATGTAGTCACGGAGATCGCGAATCTCAAGATCATCTCCAACGGTTTTCCGACTTTGTCAGCATTTTTTCGAGAGATCTGAGCCTGCTATTTGGCTAATTTCTCATGTTTTACCTAGAAGATGTTTTCTTCTTCTTCGGTCATGTGTTTGTCGAACAAGGAGTCTTCCTTAGCCAAGCGGCTTCTTGTTCATCTTGGATGCACGTCAGCGTCTTCTTCATAATTATCGGACTAATCTTTGGGATCCAAGTCACACGTTCAACCTCTTTTTCATCTATTCCATGATCCAGTGGCGGAGGGTTTTCCGAGTTTTTTCGAGCCGGGGTTGTTTCGCTGGGATTTTGTCCTGATGGATTTTCCCACAATTTTCCAGGCATGTCCAGTGGAGTTGTGAAGTCGAGTCTTCTCCCATAAACCCTAGTGGTTCCACGAGGACGAACTACTTGGGCCCTAGCTGTTCGGGTTTCGACTTGTTTAGCGAGAGATCCCATGTGTTTTTCTTGTTCTTCCGACTTCTTTTCAAAAGCGGAGAACACATTTTTCACTTCCTCGAGTGTCGCGGTGTTGACAT
Organism: Moricandia arvensis; assembly: GCA_905132765.1. Lineage (NCBI taxonomy): Eukaryota > Viridiplantae > Streptophyta > Magnoliopsida > Brassicales > Brassicaceae > Moricandia > Moricandia arvensis. The sequence continues at coordinate 52,698 of CAJHQP010001421.1, read as the reverse complement.
CAGCGTTAACAGCGGTAACATTTGGTGCTGGAGTATTGAAATCGTCGTCGATGCCTTTATCATCATGAGCTTGTTGGTTGGTTTGATCGTCGGTAGACATGTCCGATCGAGGGTTTGTGGCTGAGAGTTAGATTGATCCGTACCCCCCTTTCTTGCACCAAACTGTGGGAACCGAGATTCGCCCTGCCAATTTCCGCAAAAATAGGAAAGTTTAGAAACCGTAACGTTTCCCAGAGGTCCCGGATTTCTGCGAAGCCAAACGTAAAGCAATCAGACAATGAAAACAGACGAAGTAAATAATTGATAAAAAAAAACAAAGAGGAGCAAATAAGGTCTTATTCTGAATCTGTCTATGAGCGTTTACAACATGTAAAAGACTTGGCCGCAAGAGCTGTGGACAAATTCCCTAGTTCGAACAACCTAAGACTTGAAAACCTAATTGAGTCGCAGCTAGATAACAAATAATGGAAAGTTGCCTAATTGCTCAAGTGCTAAATTTTCTGAGAATTTCGTGTCCCCTTGTCTCTAGCCTTGATGTTCCTTATATACTCCTCTTAAGTCGGTTTCCTCTTCCCTTATCTGCCCCCGATTCATGTTTATGGCTTTGCGGAAATATTCCATTTTTCTTCAATCTTCATGATTATGCCTTGAAACTTGACATTTATCTTTCGGACTTGACCTTTATCTTCTCCTGCGAACAATAGATAAACCGTCAGAGTATCCTTGGGCTCAATCCCTCTAAAATCGTAAGTGGGTTTTTAGCCGTGTTTTAGACCTTGTTAGACTATTTTTCGACTTAAACGTTTTTACGGTTTTTTCTCTTGAAAACCTTCGATACGGCATCAGTTTTATAATTGATTCAAATTACTCGTTTAGTTGAGGAAAATTTGGTGTTAAATCAACTTTCGCCGTTTCATACGAACAATTTGGATTCATACGAGAAAACAAGTCTTTAATCGAGATGAAACAAGAGATAGTGTGATCGAGGCATTGATCGGAACCGAAACAAATGGTTCTGATCCAACTCGCCTGATGGCGAGTTGGATGGGGGTAATCCAAATGACCGTCAGGAAAGTTGTACGAGCTGGACGGTGACAGGCCAACCCGCCTTTAGGAGAGTTGGTCGAGCAGTCCCAACTCGCCTGATGGCGAGTTGGGCTTAGTCCTTTCAACTTGCCGCTAGGCGGCTTGGAAAAGGTTGCTTTGGTCGTTTGTTGCTCGATCGCCATTTCCGATAAATTTTTTTCCAATCCTTTTTAAATTTGTACGAAGTTCTAATCGTGGTTTCCGGCGCTTTTTGATTTTTTTGAGAAGACAAATGTTTTTTCGGGAATTTTTGGACATTGATTCCGTCGTGACCAATTTTTACCCCAACAAGTAGTTCATATCCCTATGATTACTCCTACAACTACCATAGCCACTATTGCAATATTCAGCTTATGTTTCATCTATTTTTTAACTTTAGCAGTCTCCAAGTCCAACTTCTCTTTCATCTTTTGTGTCATCTCTTTATAAACTCTAGCATTCTTCAAATTTACCTTCTCTTCCAGGTTATGTGTCATTTCATGTTCAACTTTAGCAATCTCAGACTTCAAATTTTTCTTAACCATTTCTTCAAACTTAACAATCCTTGATAAACCCTCTCGTGTTTTGCATCTACTGGCCTTATCTCGTTAAGCAAAGCTTTATCAATCCATTTAAGTAGATGATTCTCAGATTTTCTCTATCACAAACCAAAAACAAAATTCAGTCAATAAGGAAATTTGTTCATGGCGAGATAAACACGTTGATTCTCACATTTTTCTGCAAAATGAAAGCAATATACTCTGATTTTGTCACTTACATGTATTGAAACTTCACATTGGTAGAATCTTCGATACCGATTTTCTGGAGTCTGTGAAGCATATGTGGTCATGTTTTCTACACACCAACATCTTGAAGGCACACCATGAGTTGCTAATCGAGGAAAGCGAGATGAAGAAGTTGATCAACAGCTCATCTTTGGTCTCGTGTCTAGATTCACCGAGAACGAACCCTAATCACCTTTTTTCTCGTGTTTGATTTCCCTTTTTGACAAATGAATTTGTGTCTCGTGTTTGGGTTCGGATGTTAGCTCATATTTTGTGCATTTAGGATGGGTCCATTCGGATCTATATTGTAATAGGTTATCGTAACAAAATCCATTCTATTTTCAAAACACTAACTTCTAATATGCATAAGAATACTATAATCTAGAACACTAAAATCTAATTCTCATCGAAAACATTTCTATTTGTTAAACATTTAACTATAACTTGTTAAACATTAAACTCTAATTTCTAAAACACTAACTTGTTAAACACAAAACTCATAGTCACTCTTAATGTGATTTAAGGTTTATGGTTTGAACTCTATATGATTTAGGGTTTAAGGTGTAAACCCTATGTTTAGGTTCTAGGGTTCTAACCATATGTGATTTAATGTTCATACGACATCTGGAATATACAAGTAACAACTATGTGTCAATAAAACATTAGATGAACTTGATGAACTCATACATTAGAATCCAAAGTCACCTTACGCAAATCACATAACATGATAAACTCATACATTAGAATCCAAATAACAATAACAACAATGTATCAGTTCAACCCCCAAAAGATGAAACGCAAATAGAAATAACAACAATGATAAATACAAAGATTTCTACAACTTTCTCCAAGGGACGCTTTGGAGACTTAAATGTAGACATTCGATACTGCAAGAATTTATCATTAGTCGCTTCCCACAAATCATAAACAATCTTATGTCAGGCTTCTTGGATGCTCTCGTCATTCACCAAAGAGAAATCTCAGCCAAGAAGGTGGCACTCTTTGAACTTCAAAGGGTGGGTATTGATCAACTGTTGGTTACCATCCTCGACCGATGTCTTAGGCTCAGAATTGCAGAAACATGTGGCCAGAAGTCTTGTTTCATGAACCATGTCAATGAGAGCAGTTTATCCTTAATTTTAATAGCTCATAATAGTTATGTTGATCAATAATGGATAGATACAACCTGTTTGTCTTCATGTTGCATATTGCTTCTATCGTGGCCATGAAAGCTCTTCCAAGTAGCAGGGATGAATTCTGCTCCACTTCGATGTCCAAGACATGAAAGTCTACAGGAATTAGGGCATCACTAATTTCCACTTGGAGTTCTTTGACTATGCCTCCTGAATTCACCTTAGAGCAATCCACAAAAGTAATGAATCTATAGAAGGCTCCACTTTTAAGCTTAGAACCTCTGCCATGGTTCTTTGCATGATGCTTACTAAAGAACCAGTGTAGCAGAGGGCATGAGGGTAGTCATGTCCTTTGATGTTGTAGAGAACCATAAACTTCCCAGGGTCGCTTCTCTTCTCCGACTTGACCCTAACTTTATCTTCTCCCTCAAATGATTGAACATTCTTTCAATGTCCTTATCAGTCTCTTTGGTTTTTATGAAGAGCATCCACCATCTGTGAGTGTAATAAGCATCCTTGAATGGGATTTCTAAAGGGATTCTGAGTACTCTTTTAGTAAAGCTATCCATATCTTTCTCATTAGCTTCCCATCTAAGATGCTTAGATACCTTCTTATTTCCTCTAGAGTCCATCCATAGCTTCCTCAATTACCATAGGGACTGGTTCATTTGTATGTCTAGGATTGGGTAGGGTGGGTTTCGAGTTCCTATTAGCATATAAAAGACTCACGTATATGCTTGGCAACCGACATCCCTTTGTTTCGAACGGACGTCGATCAATGGTACGGTCCGACTGTCGATCAATGTCCATCTCTTCACACGATTTCATGGATTCTTCAGGTGCCGTCGATCGATGGTTAACTTTAGATGTCGATTGATGGTCATTCAAACAGGACAGGGGATTCTCAAGAGATCCTTCCTCCTGGTGCCTAACTTCTTCCACTACTTGCCAAAAATCATCATCTATGAAGGCACTGACATGGTGCTTCTTTCCAGCCTCAATCTTTTCCTTGATCAAGGATTCTTGTCTCTCACAGCTTCACTGGTTTGAACGACTTGATTCTCTAGCTTCTTCACATGGGTATTGAGATCTTAAAATTTAATGTAGAGTTTGGCATAGTTAGCATCAATCTTTCCATTGAAATACACTATCATCTTTTGCTGTCCCTCCAGAACTTTGTCAATCTTAGCTTCAATCTTGTTCTCCTGGGTATCTAATAGGGTATTCTGATAGTAGGAAGCTCCATAGGTTATGTTGTTCTTGTAGGGTCTCTCTTGCTATGATCATTGGTTGTAGCTACTCCTCTGACTAGTGCCATATGAGTTTCTATTGATTTGGTTCCCATATCTCTGGAATCCATTTCCACAAACAAAGTTCACATCCTCTTCTTCACATTTCTCATTGTCAGATCATATAGCTTCTATACCTTCTGCGAAGCTAACTTGTTTCTTCAGAAACCTCTGAACACTGTCCAACTTGGCTTTTACTTCTTTCATCTGATCCTTGGTCACTGTAGGGACTGATTTCTTCTTCTCATGATCATTGTTTTTGGTGCTGTTGCTAGCTACCAAATTCTCTATCAATCTGGTAGCCTCTTCTCGACTCCTAGTGCAGAAGTTTCCCTCACTAGTTGTGTCTAAAGCTATCTGGTATGACAGCTTAATAACTCTGAAGAAAGTGTTGAGAAGTTGCAGTTCATTGAATCCATGGTGTGGTGAATCTCTTTGGTACGTGACATACGTCGTTTTATTTTTAGAAGAGTATAAATATCCTAAACAATTAACTATCAAAGTACCTGTAGTCTTAACACACAAATAATACTCTTGCCAAGAGAGATCAGGTGTAGTACTTAGGGATCGAATCCACAGAGGGCAATGCCACACAATAGATTTCTAATTTCTAAAAATTAAGCTAGGTGAATATATATATATATATATATATATATATATATATATATATCAGTGTCAAACAATCAGTTAAGGAAATATTCCTTATCAAGAAGTAGAGATGCAATATTGAAATATGCTGATAATGAAAATATGGAAATATTCTAATAAATTAACTAGATCCAAATGTAAATATGCTAGATCTAGGGTTTCAAGCCTAATGAATTATAGGGACTAGGAAGCACAGAATAGTAAATATTCTAGAACTCAAATATTAACTATTCTTACCCTTTTAACTCCAACTCTCGTATGCGAGCAAAAGAAAAGACCATTGATCGACAACTAAGGCCTGATGTCGATCGACAGTGAAATCCGAAGAAAGTGTGAATGAGATTTGATAAGTTCACCAGACTTATTAGACCAGCTCTCGCATGCGCCTAACAGCCTAGGTCAGTGGAGTCTATTCTGGCACAGAACCTACCTTCGTAGTCATCCATGTCCTACTTTCGAGATACTAGTTAGCTACTCTAGAATGCAAGCATTAAGCACAACTCAATTGATGGATATTAACTTAACCTAGAAACCCTACTTTTGCGCTAATCCATGATTGCTATCGTTCAACCCTAAATCTAGTTGATAACTACTCAGACATAATTAAAGAAAGAACAATAGTCTGAATATAATGCATAGAAAAAATAATGGGGTTCCAATACAAATCTCCCTAAGGAGTTATGAATCTTCTCACTAAAACCCTAAAACAATAGATAGAATAAAGCTATGTAAGTTGTATTAAGCATTCACCTGCACACTCTGCATGCTCTCAAAACATAAAGCATAAATATAAAACCCTAAAACTTAGGTCAAAACTCGTCAGGGCATTCACATTATTTGTATCTAACTTGGGCTTTAAATCGGTTGTCTGCGATCTGGATGTCGATCGATGGCAAGTGTGCAGCATCGATTGACCTTGATCTTTTAACATTGGTCGACTCCAAGGTTGTGTTGTCGATCGACGACAGTCTTGTACTTTGACTCCTCAAATGGTCAGCTTCTGATTATTCTCCTCTAAATGCTCTAAAAGCTCTAAGTATCTCCATATATCTCCAAAATGCTCCTAGGCCTGTAAATACTCCAAAACATAGCTTAGACACACATAATATACCCTAAGTAAAGCATATAACATGGCCTAAAACTGGTAATAAATAGGCTATATCAACTCCCCCAGACTTGACATTTTCCTTTTCCTCAAGCAAACTAAGCATGTGAAAGAGGTTTTCAAAGCGGAGACTCACATAATGTCTAGGTATAACTGTCACCCAACTTTGTCGCAACCACTTCCTATCAAGTCAATCACAAAGGAATTTTATATACCTTATCCTAGTATAGCAACCAAATCCAGTCTACCAACAACTTTGCAAATACTAGTCTGACTCACTCCTCTAGTGATTTCATTTCTTTGCATAAAATAAAAGTGTAGGATTTACCTTGGGAGTATCGATCAAAGGACACATGGACTCTTACCTCTGCAAGTATCTGAAGAACCAGACACAAAGTCTTCTCTGATTCCTTTCTTCCCCCTTTTCTCTCTTCTCTGAATCTTTTAGATCTCAAACTTAATGGACAATGATGCTGATACAGTTCATCTTGCCATCTCGTTTTCAATTTTCTTCTTCTTTTCTTCTTCTTTTTTTCTTTTTTTTTCTTTTTTTTTATTTTTTTCTTTTGCTTTTTGGGCAAAGTTGTAGGCAAATAGTGGGATCATTGGTAATGTACCTACCCCTCACTTCCAACAATGTGTGATCATTCCTCCAAATTATAGTGGGGTCATTGGTAATGTACCTACCCCTCTGCATCTCGGGAATTCATCTCAATCTTTTAAGCTATTAGGTAGATGCTTAAGAGAAAGAGAGAAGGGAACCAAAGGTGCAATGACTTGTACCTACAGACTTGCAGAAAGAATCCGATCCAGTGTATACCAAGCCCCATAGCAAGCAGATAATGTCAGGAGTAGTGTTGGAAATCAGCTTCGGTTCCTTCAAACTTTCTAAGCAAGTGTGATATAGTGGTAGTATGATCCACTTTGGTATCTCTAGTAATCTCTGCAAACAACCTCCCCTGACTTAAATTACATTGTCCCCAGTGTAATATGTCTCGGATTGGTTAGGAAAAATTAAATCATAAGTAAATAGTTTAAGTAGAAAACTCGATACCAAACTCTGTAAGAGAGTGTCGATTGATGTTAGGCACATGTGGTCGATGGTCACGATCCATTGTCGACTGATGGTGCCTCTATGGTGTCGATCGATGGTGGACTCAAACAGTCTACAAAATAAAGTAAAACTTGAAATAAATAGTAGTATAACTAAAAACGAAATAAAAACTTACTGAACAGTGAGGTGCCTCCCACTATGCGCTTGGTTATAGTCTTAAGCTCGACGTTGTGAACTTTCTGACTAGCATGGAGGTGGATCAACACTTAGAAAATAAGTGTCTACATCTTCTTTGCTCTTGTGAAACGATGTACCAATGAAGCTCCTAATTTCCTCATCTCCTCTAGTTTTCTCATTCCTGGTAACCGCCCTGGCAAACTCCATTGAATGCATTACCCCTTGTAGTTTCTCAATACTGTGCTGTATCATTCTAAGTTTGGCAGCTGTAGTCTTTGATATATCCTCCAATTTCTGAGAAATATTGTGCTTCATCAGGCTCTGAGAAAAAGCAATCTCATCGAACATATCGTTCAATTGTATTTATGTTGCAGTCGTCTGTCTGTTGGCTTCAGTGTCGATCGACAGCTTCATGTTGCCAACGATTGATGACAATCCGTCTGCCCCAATCGCATGCTGTCTCTGAGCAGTATCCAAATCTTGCTTCATCTTATCCATGCGTGCAATCAAACCGGTGTGGCAGTTGTCTATAGGATAGTCGACATCATCCAGCCTCTTGTAGAATCCATCAAGTGACATCTCTTGAGCTTTGTAGATCGCATGCACAATATCATCAATCTCTTCTCTGTTGTATATCCGTTGATTCTTCATAGACATAGCGATCTTTGTTTCATGTTCTGGTAAACATATGTAGCTCTGCTCAAACAAATTAGCTATCTCTAGAACTGCTCTGATGTCTTCAGCTTGCACATTCACTACTCTTCCGTCTGTAGCTTGTGCATTACCGTTATCATCTTTGTAGATGCCATACTCATCTTTCTTTTCCCAATGGAAAGGTCTGTTGCCCTCAGCATCAAAATCTCTCATACCTTGCTCCAAACACTAGTCTATCGATGGTGGTTTAATCTAATCGATCGATTGTGGAGAGTTGTAGGCATTGGAAGGATGAAATTTGTGTACCTCCGGAAAGGTTATGTCGATCGATGCACGATGGATTATGTTGATCGATGGCTTCTTGAAAGTGTATGGAACATTACGGATCGTCTCGTTCTTCTGCTCCTCAATGTCGATCGACGATGTATGATGCACGTCGATCGATGGTGCTGCTGTTGTCCAAATAAAGTACTCGATCCATTAGCCATAATAAGGGCATCTGTTACATCCTCCTTAGATAAATGTAGGGTTCTCCTATGAAGAGCCCGTGCACGTCCCACTAGGTCTCTGAAATTTCCAACTCATTCGGTCTAAGATTACCAATATTTGTATCTTCTGCCCCAAGTTCGTGTTCTGGTTCGCGTCTGATGTCGTTCGATGGCAAGGAGTAGCCGGCGATCGATGATCGATTATCTACTGTCGCGTTCATCAACCAGCCAGCATCTTCTGATGCTAGGCCACGATAATCAATCTGCTCTTCCTCTTTTTAATCTTCGTCGTACTCTTGGCATGCTGGAAGTGTGTCGATCGATGGTGTATGGTGACCATCAATCGATTCTCGATAACCAGATTGTTGCACGAAAATGTTTCCAGCTCCATTAGCCATAGCAAGTATATCTGCTATATCTTCTCTCGTGACATTTATTAGTCTGCCATCCATAGCTCTTGCGTGACTGTCTGGATCTCTCATGATACCGAACTCATCTGGTTTTAATAATCATATTCCTTCTCACGTTCTGCAACTGAATCTAGTTCAGATGCTGCTTCTAGGTCAATTTCGATCGATGGCGTAGGGTTACCGTCGATCGATGTCGATTTCCCGAGTCAATGGGAAATGTGATAAACACCAGCCTCTTCCATAGCAATACCACAGTACTCGATTATCTCTCCTTCTCTGTAATCCTCGTTGTACTCGGCGTAGGCAAGGTTGTAACCACCATCTGTGTTGTAGTTGTTGATTGGTTCTGGAGTAGGGTTGTCGATCGATAATGAATGGTGGGTGTCGACCGATTATTGAACTGCAAATGCGTCAATCGATTGTCTGGGTTGGGTATCGATCGATGCTCCATCTTCTGACTTTTCATTGAAGTCATAATCGCAGAAGCATGTGGCCACAAGTTCTGCATCATCACACAATCCAATCAGAGTAGCCTTGTTCTTCTTCTTGCCATGTTCGTAGAAACTATTTTGACCAATTAGAGATAGATAAAAATTGTTTAATTTCATATCGCAGATAGCTCCCACGGTAGCCATGAATGCTCTCCCAAGTAGTAGTGAAGAGTTCCAATCTATCCTGATGTCCATCATGGAAGTCTACTGGAACTAGGGTGTTGTTAATCTGTACTGGAAAATCTTTTACCACCCCTCATGAGTTCACTTTTGAGCAGTCTACAAATGTGAAGGAATCATTGGAGGGTTCCACTTTCAGGTTCAGCTCCTCTGCTATAGTTTTTGGCATAATGCTAACTGATGATCCAGTATCACAGATTTCATTGGGGTATTCATTGCCCTTGATAAAGCATGGAACCACGAACTTCCCAGGATCACTTTTCTTCCAGACAAGTCCTCTATTTCATCTTCTCTCTGAGATGATTGAACATGATCTCTATATTATTGTCTGTCGCCCTTGTTTCCCTAAAAAATATCCACAACTTGTGAGTATAATAAGCTTCATCAAAAGGAGTATCTAAAGGAATTTTGAAAACTCTTTTGGTAAAGCTATCCATCTCCTTTTTTCATTGGCTTCTCTACGTAGATGTTTGGGAATCTTTTGCTTCCTCTTGGAGTGTCCCTAATCTTCTCTATAAAGATTCATAGCTTTAGATGTGTCAATATTATGTTCTGAAACCGTTATGGTTGGACGCACAATCAAACTCACAATGATGATTGGCAGTCGAACCATCTTTCTGCATGATACTGCAGGAATCGTTGTCGATCCATGCTCATTATTTGGTGTCGATCGACACCAGTCCGAACTGCCAAATGACATGGAACTTTCCACATGAAAATCTCTATCTTGGAGCTTTTCCCTCTTAACTTCCTGCCAAAAATCATCGTCAATCAATGCATTGACGTGGTACTTCTGTCCAGCCTCTATCTTCTCCTTGATCAGGCTCTCATGTCTCCTAATGGTTTCACTTGTTTGCAGAACTTGATTCTCCAGCTTCTTCACAAGGGCATTGAGATTTTCAAACTTGGTGTTGAGGTACAGTCCATCTATCTTTCCATTGAAATCCACAGTCATCTTCTGTTGTCCCTCTAAAATTCTGTCAACCATTGCTTCGATCTTGCTCTCTTGAGTTTCTGGAGGAGGATTCTGGTAGTAAGAAGATCCATAAGTTTGTTTGTTGTTGAAGGGTTTTCGCTGTGAACCCTGATTAAAGCTACTCCATTGACTATTCCCATAGGAATTCCTATTGAAACATGGATTCCCTTGTCTATGGAAACCATTCCCATCAATGTAGTTCACATCCTCTTCTTCAATCTCATCATCTCCAAACTTTATTGCTTCTACTTCTGCAAAAGTGACTTGCTTCTCGAAGAGTTTCTGAACACTATCCAGTTTACCCTTGACCTCTTCAATCTGATCCTTGCTCAAAGCTGGAGATGATTTCTTCCTTTCAAAGTATGTGTTCTTGGTGTTGCTGTCGGATGCCAGATTCTCAATCAACCTTGTAGCTTCTTCAGGATTCTTAGTGCTGAAATTTCCCTCACTAGCTGTGTCCAAAGCCATCTGATACTGTAATCCAATACCTCTACAGAAAGTGCTGAGAAGTTTCACTTCGTTGAACCCGTGATGTGGACAATCTCTTTGGTATGATTTAAATCTTATCCAGGAGTTTCTGAAAGATTCTGAAGGGTCTTGTGAAAAAATAGCAATCTTTCTCCTCAGATCTTCCGCTCTTGCGTCATTAAAGAAGTTATGCACAAAGGCGTTTTTGATGTCAGTCCAAGATGTCAAGGATCCCGGTGGTAACTGCTTAAGCCAATATGAAGCTTCTTCGGCGAGTGAGTACTTGAAGAGCTTACAAAAGAGATACTCTTCAGGGATCTCATTGGGTTTGATAACAGTCACTAGATCCTAAAATCGCTCTAGATGATCCATAGGGTGCTCGTGTCGCAACCCATGATAAGGTGTTTGTGCTGTAAGTCCGAAGAAAACGGGCTTGATTTCAAAATTGTTTCTCTGAAAAGCTGGAGGACGAATGGCGGATTTGTTGACGTAGAACTGGTCTGACGGTTGTAGTCAGATAGTGTTCTCTGAGCAGCTTGGGCATTAGCTTCAGGTTAAGCTTCTGCAGCATCTTCTTATGCTTCTGTATCAGCGATTATGGTCCCTTAATCGTCTATCTTTTGACCTGCTACATTACGCAGATGACCGTCGAGGTCATGCAAAATCCTGTTCTCATCCCGAGTCAATATTAAAGTCGCAACCATCTGAACTCGTCTGCTTCTGTCGATCAATGTGGATAAGCTGTTGTCGATCGGTGCTATGTGATCAGTGGCGGTCGATGCTCGAGTTTTCATGTCGGTCCATGCTGTCCGAAAAGAAGTGTCCGTCGACGCGGTATAGGTGTTGTCGATAGATGCTTGTCGTCTTTCTTTGCGGATCGTATGTTCGAGTTTGTAGGGGTCAGAGAATAGTTGTTCTTGTCCTTTATTTCTCATGGTGTGTCTTTGCATGCACCTTAAAAACAAAGGAAAAGAAAATTTAGTAACTTGAAAGTAGTAACAAACCTAGACTAAATCCTAGAAATTAAATCTAATGATGATCAATGCTTTCCAGCAACGGTGCCAAATTTGACATGCGTGGTTTTATTGTTCTAGCAGGGTATAAATATCCTAAATAATTAACTATCAAATTAACCTTCGTCTTAACACACAAATAATACTCTTGCCAAGAGAGATCAGGTGTATTATAAAGATAAAGCTAGGTGAATATATATATATATATATATATATATATATATATATATATATCAATGGCAAACAATCAGTTAATGAAATATTCATTGTCAAAAAGTAGAGATGCAATATGGAAATATACAAATAATGCAAATATAGAAATATTCTAATAAACTAACTAGATGCAAATGTAAATATGCTAGAACTAGGGTTTCAAACCTAAAGGATTATAGGGAATAGGAAGCACAGATATGTAAAAATTGTAGAACTCAAATATTAACTATTCTGACCCTTTTAATTCAACCTCTCGTATGTGAGCAAAAGGAAAGGCAATCGATTGACGGCTAAGGCCTGATGTCGATCGAAGGTGAAATCAGAAGGAAGTGTGAACAAGATTTGATAAGTCCACCGGACTTATTAGACCAGCTCTCGCATGCACCTAACAGCCTAGTTCAATGGAGTCTATTATGGCACAGAACCTACTTTCGTAGTCATCCATGTCCTACTTTCGAGATCCTAGTTAGCTACTCTAGAATACAAGCATTAAGCACAACTCAATTGATGGATATTAACTTAACCTAGAAATCCTAGTTTTGGGCTAATCCATGATTGCTATCATTCAACCCTAAATCTAGGACTACTCAAACATAATTAAAGAAAGAACAATAGTCTGAATATAATGCATATATAAAATATTGGGGTTCCAATACAAATTTGCCTAAGTGTTATGAATCTTCGCCCCTAAAACCCCTAAAACTATAGATAGAATAAAGCTTTGTAAGTTGTGTCAAGCATTCACATGCACACTCTGCATGCTCTCAATACATAAAGCATAAATATAAAACCCTAAAACTTAGGTCAAAACTCGTCCAGAGTATTCTCGTCATTTGTCTCTAACTTGGGCTTTAAATCGGTTGTATGCGATTTGGATATCGATCGATGGCAAGTGTGAAGCATCGATCGACCTTGGTCTTTTAACATTGGTAGACTCCAAGGTTGTGTCATCGATCAACAACAGTCTTCTACTTCGACTCCTCAAATGGTCAGCTACGGATTATTCTCCTCTAAATGCTCCAAAAGCTCCAAGTATCTCTATATATCTCCAAAATTTTCCTAGATCTGTAAATACTCCAAAAATAGCCTAGACACACATAATAGATCCTAAATAGAGCCTATAACCTGGTCTAAAACTACTAATATATTGGCTATATCAGTATGATTTTAATCTTTTCCAGGAGTTTCTACAAGACTTTGCATGCTCTTGTGTGAATGTACCAGTTCTGCTCCTCAAATCCTCATCTTTGGCATCATTAAAGAAATTACGGAAGAAGGCATGTTTGATGTCTATCGAGGATGTAACAGATCCTGGTGGTAACTGCTTAAACCAGAATAAGCATCTTCATCAAACGAATACTTGAAGAGTTTGCATAGAAGGTAGTCCTCAGGGACTCCATTAGCCTTGATGGCAGACACAAGATCCTCGAATCGCTCCAAATGATCCATAGGATGCTCATAAGAATGACAACGAAATAGTGTTTGTGCCCCAAGTGTGAAATAGGCCGACTTCAGCTCAAAATCGTTCCTCTGGAAATATGGAGGACGAATAGTAGATATGTTTGCATATAATTGATTTGGACGATTGTAGTCAGCCAACGTTCTGGGTTAGGCTTTTGTTCTAGCTTGAGCTACAGCAGCTTCTTCTGGTTTAGGGATTACAATACCTTGATCATCAATTCTCTGATCCACTGCATTACGCAGATTATCATCACGGTCATACAAGTCCCCTCTCTCATTTCTAGTCACGATCAGCATAGCAACCATCTCTGCTCGGGAATCACCGTTGACCAATATCTCAGTATTGGTGTCGATCAATTTTGGCAGATGAGTGTCGATCGACGAAGAAGTGTTGGCGTCGATCAATGATTCGCTTCTCCTTGCGGATGCTACGTTTGATGGCTCCTGGGTCTGAGAAAAATAGGTCTTTTTCCTTGTTGCTTGTGGTACTGCTGGGCATGCACCTGAAAGACAAAAGGAAAAAAATTGTAAGTAAATTAAAAGGAAAACCAAGACAAAACTTGCAAAACAAATATAATGGCGTTCCTTGCTCCCCGATAACGGCGCCAAATTTTATATGTGCTTAAATTACCCTAGAGCTATTGATTACTATCTCAAATAAGAGGTTCAGCTGTAATGGATAGAAGCCAAGGGATTTTCAATCATAGAACACGAATTCAGTTTGTAAATATATTAATGGTTATATTTATCCCATGGCTAAGCTCAGACTACAACTTTCGTGTGCAAACTGGGAATGACGATGGATCAATGGTATGCAAATTGCATCGATCGATGGCTTTCTTAGTCAAGTATTAAACGATCAAATTTAATTGGTTCACTTAGAATCACTAGACCATTTCTCGATTGTCCCTAGTAATTTAAGCTCAATAGGGTTTATTCTGGTAATGATCATATTCTCGCAGTTATCAATTATCCCAAGATTAATATTCTAGTTAGCTACTCTTGAACACAAGTACAATTCTATTGATAGATCTAATAATCACACTAGTAATTCTATTGGCTAATCCATCAAAACCTTTAATAAACCCTAAATTTAAAAAGGTGGCTACTCAGACATAGCTAAGCCGAACATAATCATAAACATCAAATAATGCATAAGATAAAGAATAGGGATTGTGGGAACCGAAATTCGCATTGTTGATTTCCGTTGATTTAGGAAGGCCAAGTAAACCCAGCTTTCCCACAGGTCCCAGATTTGTGCTAAGCCAAAACGTCAAGCGACCAAACAATGAGAACAAACGATATGATAATGAATTGATTAAAAGAAAAGGGAGCAAAGAAAATATTATTCTGAATTTGTGATTTGAGCGTTACAACAGGTAAAGCCTTGGCCGTAAGAGCCGTCGGCGAGTTTCTAGTTCTAACCTTGTAAGACTTGATTAACCTAGTTGAGTCTCAGCTCGATAATAGAAAAACAGAAATATGTATAATTGCCCTAAGTGCTATGTTTGCTCTGAGTAAAATTTGTGTGTCCCTCTGGATCTTCAGCCTTGAAGTCCTTATATACTCCTCCTAGAGGCGGTTTGCTCTTTCTTCTTCTGCCCTCAGTCGAGTTTATCGCTTCGCGGAAATCTTCCATTTTCCTTCAATCTTCGTGTTTGTCTTTGAAAACTTCACATTTATCCTCTCAACCTGAATTTTATCTTCTCCTGCAGAATAAAAGTTAAGATGTCATATCGATTGGGCCTAATTTCATATGAAATTGTGAGTGGGATTTTATCCGCGTTCTGGACCCTTTCGGGCCGTTTCCGAGGTAGGCGTTTTTAAGATTTATCAAAAAAGCGCTTTCGAAATGACGTAGATTCCAAAGAAAGTTTGAATTTCTCCTATAGTGGAGACAGTTCAAGGTGTTTAGTTAACCGTCACCGTTTTATACGATCCATTCGAACCTCATACGAGAAAACAAGTTTTTGCGGTTTTTAAATAGTAAAGTTCCACCGGTAACTCCGATCTAGACAAAACAAGAGCAAGTTCGATCAAATTTTGAAGGAGGGAGCTACGAGGATGGGATGAAGATGGATTAGTTGATCCAACTTGTCGAATGGGCGAGTTGGATTACTTGTTCGACCCAACTTGCCTGTTCGGCGAGTTGGATAGGTCCAACTTGCCGAACGAGGGAATTGGGCGACTTGCTTGATCCAACTCGCCTGTTCGGCAAGTTGGGCGGCTCGTGCGGTCCAACTCGCCCATTCGACGAGTTGGACGGCTTGCTTTATCCAACTCCCCTGTTCAGCGAGGTTGACGGCTTGTGCGGTCCAACTCACCCGTTCGGCGAGTTGGACGATTGAGCCTTATAGTCGTTTCCTTGTTACAATGCTCGGGGATCCGTTTGTTCGATGCCTAGAGTAACCTTTCCCGAGGACTTATAATACAAACCCTCTTTCAGAATTCATACGAAACTCGAATTCGATTTTCCCGCTCTTCTTTTTTCAAAATAGTATCTCTCTCTTGTCAAAGAGGAAATTTCCTGGGAAGTTTCTGATGTTGATTCCGTCGTAACCGACTTTGACCCCAACAATTAGCCTCCCCCTAGCTCGTTAGAATTGTGATGTTCTTGCGAGCGGTTTAGGCATGTCGGGTAAGTTAGGCGGAATGCAACGTCTGAAAATCCAAAGGCGAATAGTGAATTCTCTTGTCTATATGTATGTGGAGTAAGTTTTAAAATTCTTTACTTTCTCATTTCCACAAACTCTTTTCGAAGATAAAATGATATTTTCCTCTCTTCTCCCCCCTTGGTATAAAAATGTTTTTTGATCATGTCTTCAAGGAGAAAAGCTTCCACCAAGTCTCGCCATGATCGTTCCGTTCCTGACAGCTCTAGCTCGCAACACAATGACGTTGGGCCAAAGGTGGAGTTTGTGGCACACTCGGTTGATCCTGAGGAGGTCGGTGCGTAATGGGCGGCCAGGGGAGAATTAAAGCCTCCTAGGCTCAAGACGTGGGCTCCTCCTTTGTTTCGTGCTAATCATGTGGATGGTTGTCCAAGCAAGAGCTACCCCAATGGGCTTGCTGTCATCTGGGGCTTCTGCAAAGTTCCGGTGTTAGTTGAGTTTTGTCTCCCGGAAGCTGGGGAAGTTTCTGGGTCTCCGCCCGAAGGCTATTTCACATGCTATGAGGCGTACTTGATGCAGTGCCATTTATGGTTTCTTATCCCTGATGTCATTGCGCAGATTTCAACTGATTCAATCTTTCGATTTGTCAGATAAACATGTGCGGTTTGCAGCACATCGTCAGGATTTTGGTGCTAAGTTACGATCTGGGTATGACCCTTGACGTCGACCACCTTGAAGCCATGTTGAAGCCCTGGGGGAATTCAGCCATAGTTCAGCTGAGGCCTCGGCCAAGCATGACGATCATAATGGAGTTTGTGTCAAACAATCATGACTGGAAAGAGCACTTCTTCGTTGTCCGCGTCAACAATGCATCTGTGGAAGCGAAGCGAATTCCCATCTTTAGGACTTGATGGGGTCGGAAAGGTATTTCCGATCGAGTGTCCTCCAGTTTCGGTTTTGATGATGTTCGATCTTACGTGCTTCTTTTACGTTTTCCAGAGACTAATCCTCTTCCTCCAAGTTGAGAGGGCTTGAACACCGCCCGAAACTTGCTCCGTGGACGTCCATCCTTTTGGGCCATGTTTACCCCAAAGTGGATTTGCCGCGCTGTTGCTCTCCATTGTTCTCGGTTTCAGCCAGACTTGCCGGTCGAGGAAGGGTTGGAGTCAAGCATGGATGGGTTTGTTTCGTGTGAGGTTCGAGCGAGGAGGGAAAGGTCAAAGTCCCGCAAAGACAAACATGCTATCGTCGATGATGACGTGGCCGACAAGCAGTGCTTTCCTAGCAACATACTCAGAGACCATCTCAACAGTCAAGTAGTTGGGAGTGGTGGCGAACATACAACCTTGATGAGTTGCTTGACTTTGACTTTACTCCAGCCGTAGATGGATCTAGCGGGGTGCCAGAATTTACCAAGGCGTCAAGGATGGTCAATGGGGTAAGTTTTGTTCCTTGAGCATTTTTTTATGGCCAAACTTCGAGAGCTTTCGCAGGGTCTTCTCATGATGAACTGAGCTCATGATGCAAGCAACCTAAAGGCTCGGATGGCTCAATTCAGGGCAGAAACAGCTGATAAAGAGATCGCCCGTCTGAGAAACGAATTGGAGAGTTCTCGTCACGATCAGCATAGCAACCATCTCTGCTCGGGAATCACCGTTGACTAATATCTCAGTATTGGTGTCTATCAATTTTGGCAGATGAGTTTCGATCGACGAAGAAGTGTTGGCGTCGATCAATGATTCGCTTCTCCTTGCGGATGCTACGTTTGATGGCTACTGGGTCTGAGAAAAATAGGTCTTTTTCCTTGTTGCTTGTGGTACTGTTGGGCATGCACCTGAAAGACAAAAGAAAAAAATTTGTAAGTAAACTAAAAGGAAAACCAAGACAAAACTTGCAAAACAAATATAATGGCGATCCTTGCTCCCCGATAACGGCGCCAAATTTTATATGTGCTTAAATTACCCTAGAGCTATTGATTACTCTCTCAAATAAGAGGTTCAGCTGTAATTCTTAGGGATCGAATCCACATAGAGCGAGGGTACACAATATATTTTATAATCAACTTAGTTAAGCTAGACAATTAATAATACTTTAAAATAAGTAAATAAGGAAATAGTTGGTTTGTAAACAAATAAGGAAAATAGTTAGATCTAGGGTTTTCGCGTAATGAATTATAATGGATAGAAGCCAAGGGGTTTTCAATCATAGAACACGAATTCGGTTTGTAAAGATATTAATAGTTATATTTATCCCATGGCTAAGCTCAGATTACAACTTTCGTGTGCAAACTCGGAATGACGATGGATCAATGGTATGCAAATTGCATCGATCGATGGCTTTCTTAGTCAAGTATTAAACGATCAAATTTAATTGGTTCACTTAGAATCACTAGACCATTTCTCGATTGTCCCTAGTAATTTAAGCTCAATAGGGTTTATTCTGGTAATGATCATATTCTCGCAGTTATCAATTATCCTAAGATCAATATTCTAGTTAGCTACTCTTGAACACAAGTACAATTCTATTGATAGATCTAATAATCACACTAGTAATTCTATTGGCTAATCCATCAAAACCTTTAATAAACCCTAAATTTAAAAAGGTGGCTACTCATACATAGCTAAGCAGAACATAATCATAAACATCAAATAATGCATAAGATAAAGAATAGGGATTGTGGGAACCGAAATTCGCATTGTTGATTTCCGTTTATTTAGGAAGGCCAAGTAAACCCAGCTTTCCCACAGGTCCCAGATTTGTGCTAAGCCAAAACGTCAACCGACCAAACAATAAGAACAAACGATATGATAATGAATTGATTAAAAGAAAAGGGAGCAAAGAAAATATTATTCTGAATTTGTGATTCGAGCGTTACAACAGGTAAAGCCTTGGCAGTAAGAGCCGTCGACGAGTTTCTAGTTCTAACCTTGTAAGACTTGATTAACCTAGTTGAGTCTCAGCTCGATAATAGAAAAACAGAAATATTTATAATTGCCCTAAGTGCTATGTTTGCTCTGAGTAAAATTTGTGTGTCCCTTTGGATCTTCAGCCTCGAAGTCCTTATATACTCCTCCTAGAGGCGGTTTGCTCTTTCTTCTTCTGCCCTCAGTCTAGTTTATCGCTTCAAGGAAATCTTCCATTTTCCTTCATTCTTCGTGTTTGTCTTTGAAAACTTCACATTTATCCTCTCAACCTGAATTTTCTCTTCTCCTGCAGAATAAAAGTTAAGATGTCATATCGATTGGGCCTAATTTCATAAGAAATTGTGAGTGGGATTTTAGCAGCGTTCTGGACCCTTTCAGGCCGTTTCCGAGTTAGGCATTTTTAAGATTTATCAAAAAAGCGCTTTCGAAATGACGTAGATTCCAAAGAAAGTTTGAATTTCTCCTATAGTGGAGAAAGTTCAAGGTGTTTAGTTAACCATCACCGTTTTATAGGATCCATTCGAACCTCATACGAGAAAACAAGTTTTTGCGGTTTTTAAATAATAAAGTTCCACCGGTAACTCCGATCTAGACAAAACAAGAGCAAGTTCGATCAAATTTTGAAGGAGGGAGCTACGAGGATGGGATGAAGATGGATTAGTTGATCCAACTTGTCGAATGGGCGAGTTGGATTACTTGTTCGACCCAACTTGCATGTTCGGCGAGTTGGATAGGTCCAACTTGCCGAACGAGGGAATTGGGCGACTTGCTTGATCCAACTCGCCTGTTCGGCAAGTTGGGCGGCTCGTGCGGTCCAACTCGCCCATTCGACGAGTTGGACGGCTTGCTTTATCCAACTCCCCTGTTCAGCGAGGTTGACGGCTTGTGCAGTCCAACTCACCCGTTCGGCGAGTTGGACAATTGAGCCTTATAGTCGTTTCCTTGTTACAATGCTCGGGGATCCGTTTGTTCGATGCCTAGAGTAACCTTTCCCGAGGACTTATAATACAAACCCTCTTTCAGAATTCATACGAAACTCGAACTCGATTTTCCCGCTCTTCTTTTTTCAAAATAGTATCTCTCTCTTGTCAAAGAGGAAATTTCCTGGGAAGTTTCTGATGTTGATTCCGTCGTAACCGACTTTGACCCCAACAATTAGCCTCCCCCTAGCTCGTTAGAATTGTGATGTTCTTGCGAGCGGTTTAGGCATGTCGGGTAAGTTAGGCGGAATGCAACGCCTAAAAATCCAAAAGCGAATAGTGAATTCTTTTGTCTATATGTATATCGAGTAAGTTTTAAAATTCTTTACTTTCTCATTTCCACAAACTCTTTTCCAAGATAAAATGATATTTTCCTCTCTTCTCCCCCCTTGGTATAAAAAATTTTTTGATCATGTCTTCAAGAAGAAAAGCTTCCACCAAGTCTCGCCATGATCGTTCTGTTGCTGACAGCTCTAGCTCGCAACACAATGACGTTGGGCCAAAGGTGGAGTTTGTGGCACACTCGGTTGATCCTGGGGAGGTTGGTGCGTAATGGGCGGCCAGGGGAGAATTAAAGCCTCCTAGGCTCAGGACGTGGGCTCCTCCTCTGTTTCGTGCTAATCATGTGGATGGTTGTCCGAGCAAGAGCTGCCCCAATGGGCTTGCTGTCATCTGGGGCTTCTGCAAAGTTCCGGTGTTAGTTGAGTTTTGTCTCCCAGAAGCTGGGGAAGTTTCCAGGGTTCCGCCCGAGGGCTATTTCACATGCTATGAGGCGTACTTGATGCAGTGCCATCTATGGTTTCTTATCCCTGAAGTCATCGCGCAGATTTCAACTGATTCAATCTTTCGAATGGTCAGATAAACATGTGCGGTTTGCAGCACATCGTCAGGATTTTGGTGCTAAGTTACGATCTGGGTATGACCCTT
Source organism: Moricandia arvensis (assembly GCA_905132765.1). Classification (NCBI taxonomy): domain Eukaryota; kingdom Viridiplantae; phylum Streptophyta; class Magnoliopsida; order Brassicales; family Brassicaceae; genus Moricandia; species Moricandia arvensis. The sequence continues at coordinate 31,645 of CAJHQP010001421.1, read as the reverse complement.
GACGTCGACCACCTTGAAGCCATGTTGAAGCCCTGGGGGAATTCAGCCATAGTTCAGCTGAGGCCTCGGCCAAGCATGACGATCATAATGGAGTTTGTGTCAAACAATCATGACTGGAAAGAGCACTTCTTCGTTGTCCGCGTCAACAATGCATCTGTGGAAGCGAAGCGAATTCCCATCTTTAGGACTTGATGGGGTCGGAAAGGTATTTCCGATCGAGTGTCCTCCAGTTTCGGTTTTGATGATGTTCGATCTTACGTGCTTCTTTTACGTTTTCCAGAGACTAATCCTCTTCCTCCAAGTTGAGAGGGCTTGAACACCGCCCGAAACTTGCTCCGTGGACGTCCATCCTTTTGGGCCATGTTTACCCCAAAGTGGATTTGCCGCGCTGTTGCTCTCCATTGTTCTCGGTTTCAGCCAGACTTGCCGGTCGAGGAAGGGTTGGAGTCAAGCATGGATGGGTTTGCTTTGTGTGAGGTTCGAGCGAGGAGGGAAACGTCAAAGTCCCGCAAAGACAAACACGCTATCGTCGATGATGACGTGGCCGACAGGCAGTGCTTTCCTAGCAACATACTCAGAGACCATCTCAACAGTCAAGTAGTTGGGAGTGGTGGCGAACATACAACCTTGATGAGTTGCTCGGCTTTGACTTTAATCCCGCCGTAGATTGATCTAGCGGGGTGCCAGAGTTTACCAAGGCGTCAAGGATGGTCAATGGGGTAAGTTTTGTTCCTTGAGCATTTTTTTATGGCCAAACTTCGAGAGCTTTCGCAGGGTCTTCTCATGATGAACTGAGCTCATGATGCAAGCAACCTAAAGGCTCGGATGGCTCAATTCAGGGCAGAAACAGCTGATAAAGAGATCGCCCGTCTGAGAAACGAATTGGAGAGTTCTCGTCGTGTGAGAGAGTCGGTTACGAGAGAGGTTCGTCGTGCCTAATGGCGGGGAAAGAGAGAGGTGGCTGAAGTCATGAAGAACCATCATGACAGGTTCTCGTGTGAGTTCGGGGAGATTATGAGGGGTGATAAGGATATCGGAGATTATCTCGAGTGTCGTGGCACTGTGGGCGGATTTTCCTTATGCAGGACCCTAACTATTTGTTTGATGTCGATTATGCGAAGCAAACTAGGCGTATGAACAAGAGAGACAGTGACTTCGCGATTCCTCAAATCAAAGAGAGGATTTGGGAGCAGTGGTACCCGATTCCTGTTTCACCTACTACGGTGGAAGCCGAGACAGGAGCCGTCAATGATATGGGCGAAGTGAACCAGCTGACGGCTCCCTTGGATGTCAACAACTACTTTCTCGAGAGGTCGATGATTGGGTACTTTGGTCTCGACGATTGATCGTAAGATTTGCCGCGACTTATTGGGGAATGTGTTCCCTTATCTTGTAATATGTTTCTGCTATTCGTTTATCTCCGGGCAAGTGTGGTCGTGTATCATGTACTGGAACTGGCCGTGTGTGGCTTTGAATCTCTGTCGTCTATCGGTTTTTGTTTGAATCATGTTTTTTTATAAAAAAGGGTTTCGAAAATGTTTAGATTTTGTTAAGTGTAGGGGAAAATTCGAGTTTTCATCTCGCCTTTTACCCCTCTTTGTGAATCGTCCTATTTTTTGCTCGTCCGAGATGTTCGAGAAGTTCTCAAAGTTTCGAGAGCGTTTAGATGCAGATGAAGGGACATGATTTCAGGATCTCGTATCTTTTCGATATCATACCTTGAGACGTTAGAGACTAGTGTGATGGGTCTAGGGTAAGACCAAGGTTTACTTTTGGTTTGAAGCTTTGCGATGACTAATCGGATTTCATTTTTCCTCTTGCAATTTTAGCCTGACTCCGTTCCGATTAAAGTCCGCGATAGGTTCTCGGCTTATATGACTTGTCTGGTCGGAGTCGAGCATCTCTCCGGAGACAATTCTTAAGTCATCCGGAAGTGCTGACCAAAATTTTGGATTTCTTTTATAGCATGCTATTTATCCTACTTGGGTGTGAGAGGATCTATCCCTTAGGACGGATCTGGATGTGTTTGTTTAAGACGGCTAAAGTGCTCAGCGGGGCCAATCGACGAGCGTTTGTGATTTATAGTCGTAATGGACTGAAAGCGTGTTCTCGAAAATCTAGGCGATGTCTCTCTTATTTTTTCAAAAACATACTTTGTGTCATTAATGTTTTAAATATCTGGGGGTCTTGTGCTCTGGTCGGGTGTCGGAATTGATGATGCGACTGAGATATGTTTGTTAAGGAGTTTTAGTGGTTGGCCAGATCTGATGATTTCTGCGATGCCTTAGTCAATATGACGAAGTTTCTTTGCTGGGTAAGATAGTGTGGAGTTGATCCGTTTTGAGGTAAGATGATTTTTTGCGAGTTTCCGTTTTTGGGTTATATGATAATCGTTTTGCTCTCGTATATGGATGTTTTCGAAAAGTATAACAATATGTTTCTTTGCGAGATAAGATAGATTTTGCGAGATTCTAATCAAATCTTTATTGCCTGACAAGTTTCAAAAATATTGAGTACAAGGCAAATATTTTAGAATGCGGGAAATATACGAGTATTCGTATATGTACCCACTCCCCTCCCCTTTTGGACATGGGGGATAGCTGAACTAGTCTTTTGACGAGCTGCCTACGTACCCCTTATGAGGATCAAGCCATCTCGTAATTCTGTTGTTTGTGTGAGTGTGTTTACTCGTCTGTCGTGTTCGTGTCGAGCGTGTTAGTTGCAGGATCGACGTCTTCTACCGGGTTTGTCTCCTCCGGTTAGGTTGAAGCATTGGGCACTGAAACTAGTTATTCTTTGGTCGTTGCTTGAGTTGATGATTTTGGATCGTCTTCGTCCGAAATTTTTTCAGTCGGTGCCTGGGCTATCTTCTGGCATTTGGTCTTCACAATTGGGGTGATCGTGATTTGTTTTAGCTTGTGTTCGGCCAGGAAGCAACGTCTCGACTGTTTCTTGCATCCCCAGATCGCGGAAATTCCGTTATGAGTGGGGAATTTAATGCTTAAGTGATAAGTCGACGGGACTGCCTTCATGGCCTTTAGCCAAGGCGTACCCATGATGACATTGTAAATGGTCGGGTGGTCGACCACTGCGAAGTCGACGATCTGGGTGACTTCTTTGCCGCAAAGGGCAGTTTGATTGATCAGATGGTCATTGACGTCGTTCCAGAGAAATCGGTCAGCGGTTTTGGCGATGGTAAGACTTCCCCTAATTCGACGTTCATATTCTTGAGGGTATCGCGGAAGATAACGTTAACCATGATTCCAGTGTCGATGAGAACCCTGGCTACCTCGAGATCTCTTATTACGAGATCGATCACGAGTGGATCGCTGTGTGGCTGGTCGATCCCGCCAGCCTATTCTTCATCGAAAGTGATCTCTCCTTTCGCGATGTCACCGGGGGTGGACCAGGTCAGCGAATTTGCGTTTGTCTCGACCTTTCGCTGATAATATTTGATGGCTGAGACGGTATCGCTGCAATATTGCGATCCGCCGATGATCATGTTCATCATGCGATGATTGTTGTCGTTGCCTTCTGCCTTCTTCTGCGCTTTTCTCCCGATTGGTTCCCTTGGGAAGAGTTCTCCGCTTGAGGAGCCTTGTCGTTTTTCGAGGGGTGGTCTGGATCGCAGATGAGATCTTTCACGCTGGAGACTTTGGAGAGTTCTTCGGCAAGCTTCTTTGTGGCCAACCTCGCACCCAGAACTTTGCAGTTAACAGTTGACTGACCGCGGGCCTGGTGAAAGTCACAGAAGACATTCTCGTCGTAATTTGGATTTTGGGTCCACGTGTTGCCCATCGTCCGACCTTGCTCCGATCCAGAGTTAATAGCGTAGTTATGTGCTCCTTGGGTTTCTTCTTCCCCGCGGTGGACGCTTTTATCGTTGCGAGGATTTTTCTTTTTTGACTTATGATCCGATCTTGGATCCTTCGACGAAGTCTTCGTCAGATTCTGCTTCTGTGACAAGACCTTCATCTCTTCTTCGATGATGATGTAATCTGTGGCCTTGTGATGCTCGTCCTCGATCGTACGCGGCTTCTCCAAAGTTATCCACTTCTTAAACTTTGATTTTTACCAGAGCGTCTTCTGAAGCGCGTCTATGGCCACTTTTCGCTTATCCTGCTGACTCCAGCCATGACGGTTTTAAACCATTTTATTAAGTCGCAGAGAGACTCATCCTCTCCTTGGGATAGGCTCCAAAGGTCGACATCAGAGGTTTCTTGATCTATGAACATCGAGTATTGCTTGAGTAACTCTGAGGCGAGCTGGCGAAAACTTCCAATGAAATTTTGCCTAAGGATAGAGAACCACTCGAGCGCTGCTCCTCGAGGTTTTCCACGAAGAGGCAGCATTCGCCGACATGTGTTTCGCTTTCTCTGAACATGGCTCTTCCAATCGCAACCCAGAAAGCATGCAAGTGTGCCTTGGGATCGGTGATAATGTCGTAAGGTGTCACCTTGATCTTTCCAGGATCCAAAACTGTAGTTTCGTTGTTGCGAGCAGTGAAAGGCGTTTTGCGAGCCTGCTCGAGGAGCAGATCGATCTCCGGTGCGGTGCTAGTAGCGTGATGGATTTGAGACTTCACTGCTCTAACTTTGGCTACCGTTTTCATGAGGTGATCGCGGAGATCGCAAATCTCGGAGTTTTCGCAAGCATATTTCCGACTTGTCGACGTTTGCCGCGAGTGTTCCGAGTTTTTTCCTCGGCCATTTCTTCATGTTTGTCCCAGAAGATAGCTTTTTCTTCTTCTGTCATAGGGTTATCAAACTAGGACTCATCCCGAGTCGTTCGCCTCCTTGTGCGACGTTCATGTACGTCTACGTCTTCTTCCAAAGGCTCGGAGTAGTTGCTAGAATCCACATCAACGTGTTCGATTTCTCCTTCTTCTCTAACTTTCTCGATAGGGGCAATGTCTCCCAGGTTTTTCCGTGTTGGCACGTGGGTTACTTCTTCGGGATTTTTTCCAGACGGTTTCCCTTGTGCGTTGCCGTACCGGTCCAAAGGAGTTACAAAATTGAGTCTTCTTCCGTGGTTTCGGGTTGTTCCACGCGGAAGAACGGCCTTGTTTCTTGCTGTAGGAGTTTCAACCTGTTTAGCGAGAGAACTCATGACCTTGTCTCGTTCTGCCGACTTCTTTTCGAAAGTAGAGAACATCTTCTTCACCTCCTCGAATGATGTGGTGTTTGCGTCGGTGTTAACCGCAGTGACGTTTGTCGCTGGAGTCTTTTAAACATTATCGTTGACGACGTTCTCGTCGCGAGTTTGTTGGTTGTTGAGATCATGAGCTGACTTGTTTGATCGAGCGTTGGTGGCTGAGAGTTTAATTGATCTGTACCCCCCCCCTCCTACTAGCGCCAAACTGTGGGAACCAAAATTCGCACTGGATTTCCGTTGATTTAGGAAGGCCAAGTAAACTCAGCTTTCCTAGAGGTTCCGGATTTCTGCTAAGACAAAATGTCAAGCGACCAAACAATGAGAACAAATGATATGATAATGAATTGATTAAACAAAAAAGGGAGCAAAGAAGATCTTATTCTGAATCTGTGATTTGAGCGTTACAACAAGTAAAGCCTTGGCGGTAAGAGCCGTCGGCGAGTTCCTAGTTCTAACCTTGTAAGACTTGATTAACCTAGTTGAGTCGTACCTTGATAACAAAAAAAAACCGAAATATGCCTAATTTCCCTAAGTGCTATGTTTGCTGAGTAAAATTTGTGTGTCCCTCTGCATCTTCAGCCTCGAAATCCTTATATACTCCTCCTAGAGGAGGTTTTCTCTTTCCCCTTCTGCCCTCGGTCGAGTCTATCGCTTCGCGGAAATCTTCCATTTTCCTTCGATCTTCATTTTTATCTTTGGAAACTTCAGATTTATCCTCCGAACTTGACTTTTATCTTCTCCTGGATAATAAAAGTTAAACCGTCATATCGATTGGGCCTGATTTCATATGAAATGGTGAGTGGACTTTTAGCGGCATTCTGGACCTTTTCAGGCCTTTTTCCGACTTAAGCGTTTTTACGGTTTATCGAAAGAGCACTTTCGAAACGACGTTGATTCTGAAGAAAGTTCAAATTTCTCGTATAGTAGAGACAGTTGAAGGTGTTTAGTTAACCTTTGTCATTTTATACGATCAATTCGAATCTCATACGAGAAAATAAGTTCTTGTGGTTTTTAAATCATAAAGTTCCAACGGTAACTCTGATCGAGACGAAACAAGAGCAAGTTCGATCTGATTTCAAAGGAGGGAGCTACGAGGATGGGATGAAGATGGATTAGTTGATCCAACTCGTCGAATGGGTGAGTTAAGCTACTTGATCGACCCAACTCACCTGTTTGGCGAGTTGGATTTGTCCAACTCGCCAAACGGGCGAGTTAGCCGGCTTGTTTGATCCAACTCGCATGTTTGGTGATTTGGGCAGCTTGTGCGGTACAACTCGCCGTAGGGGCGAGTTGGACGGCTTCTTGGTCCAACTCGCCCGATCGGCGAGTTGGACGGCTTGCTTGAGCCAACTCGCCCGTTCGGCGAGTTGGACGGCTTGCTTGAGCCAACTCGCCCGTTCGGCGAGTTGGACGGCTCATTCGGTCCAACTCGCCCGTTCAACGAGTTGGACGATTGAGCCTTATTGTCGTTTCATTGTTTCGATGCTCGGGGATCCGTTTGTCTAAGGCCTAGAGTAACCTTTCTCGAGGACTTATCATACGAACCCTCTTTCAGAATTCATATGAAACTCGATTTTGATTTTCCCGCTCTTCTTTTTTCAAAATATTATCTCTCTCTTTTCAAAGAAGACATTTCTTGGAAGTTTCTGACGTTGATTCCGTCGTAATCGATTTTAATCCCAACAAGGATAGAAAGTGGGGTTCCAATACAAAGCTTGAAGAAATTTTGATCTTCTTCTCAAAAACCCTAAACTACTATGTTTGTTATGAAAAGTATGAAAGCTTGCAAAAAGTCATTCTTTGCATAAAACACTAGCAAAGACCATATGAGCTAGGTAAAACACGTCCAAGGGCAATCCTGTAATTTATGTGACTTGGGCTTCAAGTTGGCTACTTTGTGAGTTGGACTTCTGCGCGTCGACCGTTGATCGACGGCAAGAGTGCATCGTGGATCAACGTAATACTCTGTCTCGACTCATACTTTCTGAATTTGACCAGTTATGAGGTTCCTCTCTATCTCTCTCTCTCTCTTTCTCTCTCTCTCTCTCTCTCTCTCTCTCTCTCTTTTCTCTCTCTCTCTCTGAGCTCTAGAAAGCTTCATAATCTCGACAATGTACATGGACCTGAAAAGAATCTAAAACACATCCTAGACACATATAATAGACTCCATATAAGACCTATAACACGGTCTAAAAGTGGTAAATACTGGGACCTATCAAATATGCACCACAATCATTACCACTCTTGTTTAGACCGTGTAGTGGGACATATGAAACTGCATATTGGGTGACGGGAGATGTTTCTTCTTAGTTGATGACTTGAGAGCCTTGACAATTCATGGAATGAGGATGGTTAAAACTTCCACGGCCTTGTTGTTATTCGTACCCCACAATCAAAGACTGAATTGTCCGGTTGACAAGATTTACGCACAAAGATATCCACTGGTTTTGGTTGAGAAAAACCGGGACGTAGAAACGATTGACATCAAGATCCTATACTGAACATGTTCTTCCATGATATGGAATCTTGCCTTTTTCATAGTTAAGTAGAATGTAGTCAAGTTTGAATCCTTTCTTTTTCTCCAGAAATTTTTCGTAGGCTGATATGATCAACAAACAGCTCATAAAAGTTACTCGGTATGGCTTCCATCAACGTTATGAGAACTTTTTTTCTGAAATAAATACTTTATTGCGTCCATGTCCTGAGAACAATGCACAATAGAGAGATGAAAATAATGAGAACCAACAATCTTGTTTGCGTTAAAATAATTAGGAGTTATACTAAACTGGTTCATATACCAACCTGGTTCTTTAACCAATGTTTAGGCCCCGCTATACGCGAAGATAATTGAAGGTCAAAAATGGATGGCCCAGTCTGAAGTTCTCTGTAAAGAGCAAGCATTAGTGTGACATTAGCAAATCTACAAAATAAATTAAGAAGAACAACAAAAACAATGAAATATAACTTACTTGGGATTCAAGGTCCATACAATTAGTTTCGACCATTTGTTTTCTGGGAAAAGACCAATGCATAGTCACTTTCTTTGTAACGGAATTTAGGCATGTCAATGTCAGTCAAGAATGGTCGTGTCAAGTTATCTGGCCAGGAAGGAGTGGTGTAATCTTCAGGGTTTTCGGCTTTCTTTTCTTGAGATGGATCAAAACCTTTAACATTTCATTCTTGTGTAAAGTTGCCCATGTTCATCTATAAGTGATGTGAGTCCCTAACTTTAGATATACCTTTTAATTTTACGTTAAACCAACATCATATAACTACCAAATAATTCAGACATGTCTTCATCTTGGTTATCCAACACAAAACATACCATTAAAACTTTTTAAACATATATATTACAACAGTGAATTATTGTTAAAGATCATTCATATAAATATTACAAACCAGAACAGTGCTAAACCACAAATACACCATTATACATTATCCAGTTCCTGATGATCAACCAATATTACATAACGAAAACAAATAAAACAGACAAGGTGATCAACCGCAACTACAATACATTACATTACTAAAGTTGTTCATCATCACTAATAGATTTGTTTCTTGTTTAACTTTTTCTGTGACCTTGTCTTAGCAGCATTTGCAGGACCACCAGTGTGATAAGGAGCTCGAGTGTTTGTAGAAGCAGGAGTATGAGAAGGAGCAGAAGCATGAGTGTGAGAAAGGCCAAGTGTCTGAGAATGACTAGGAGTCTGAGATAAAAGGACCATCTCCTCAATCTTTGTAAATCGGTCTTCCATTGTCTTGCGTACCATCTCCTCTAAGGCATTAAAATAAGACCAAAACAAACCCTGAATATAGGTCTTCATTTCTTCTTGAAGATCTCTATATTTTACGGTTGATCTTTGGTAGAGTAACCTCTTCTTCCTTGACTTAGTGCCAATATCCTGAAACTTTTTCTTTCCCTTTCTTTCAACGGACACATGGGTGGTTTCTATATCTTCTTACATTCCATTCCCACTTGTTTCTCTAGCCCCTTCTTCCACTAAACCAACGTCCTCAAAATTGTACACATATGGTTGTGCAGTTTCCTAATAAGCCCAAACATGCTTACTTCAGTCATACATCTTCTTGTACATGTCAATGGTACTCTTTGATCATTCATCTTCAGAGCTCGTACACAGTCGCCATGAAAAATAACATTGCAGTTCTCATGAAAGAGATGTATGGAAATACAACTCCCCACAAACCAAGATAAATAACAAGGTCAAGACACAAACATTAAAAACATTCAAAATTTATTACAATACTAAGGAATCGGAACTTACTTTGGATCCAAAATTAGATTTATGATAATCAAATCCTCATAGGAAACCTTAGAAGATATTTTCCAGTTACTACATCTAATACTGGTGATACCATTTCTAAGTTTCCGACCCAACAGAGTCTCAATATCTGGAATAGCCTCCATCAACGAAATCTGAAATACATATGAGAATCCATCTATCAAATAACTATTATGTGTCTTCACTTTATCCTTAGATTTAATAATGGAACTCACCAGCTCATCATATGCGTGAAGACCCCACTGATACTTTTTCATCTTATCGAAATACATCACCATCTTGATGTATTTGTGAGGTATCCAGACCTTCTCATCCTCGCAAGAACCATACCAGCAATCATACACAAATACACCAACCTCAGACTATAAACATGAGACCACGTATTACAAGTTTTCAGATGCTCCTTCCTGATTGCCTTTAGGCATATATTTCTTTTTCTCTTTAGAAACTTACTCCAAAACCCTTTATCATCTCTCTAGTTATCAATCTCCAAGTCTGGTTCATCTTCATATTTCAGACCAGTGACTGTAAATAATTCTTGCACTGAAATCTCAGAGGCCTCCTAGCAAACACGAAGCACAATTCATGAATCTTTTCGGTTAACAGCTGCATACAAACAAAGATGTGGATCACTCACCGGAATAAAGAGGTTGTGTTCATTAGGCATAACCTAAGCAAAGAGCGGATCATTCAAGACTTTCGTGTACACTACTGGAATGAACTTCTTAAGTCTCTGAAGGATGGTTGCTCAGCAATTGTTGTTGACCTTATCAATTTGTGTTTCAGTTACCTCTTCGAATAGGCGTTTAGGCAATTGATATGTCGTCACACCATTGGACAATTAAACAAATACAATCACAACCGTCAATATTCATGCTAGAATAACTTATAAAACAAAGACATTGCAATGTTTTCGTTCCAAATACTGGCATCCTAGTCAAAGCAAAACAAACAAAGCCACCTAAAAAAATATAGAAAACTGAAACCACATACTTTACAAACCTTTAGATGTCAAAACTCAATCCAATAAGAATCCGTTTACATCAATATCACGAGATAACACAACACAAACTATATAAGAGTGAGACAACAACTCGGTGACCACAAAAACATATTAACCGCTCAGCGATGACTAACATCAAAAAGTATGAAACTTTGATAACATATAAACCTAAATCATTCAAACAAACTAAAATCGAAACCTATAAAACTCAATCAATGAAAAAACAACACTCAAATCAAAGATTAAAAAAACATGGAAAACAAATCAGAAGTCCTATAACAAACCTGATCTCCATTTTTGGGGCCCGAAATAAGAATCAAGGGTGTACGAGCCTGAGTTTCTGATGAGTTAATTGAGAACGAGAGCGAAAAGTGAGCAAGAGGTGTAGGAGACACTTATTAAGAAGAAGAAGACCGGCGGAGTCCTAGAGGGAAAAAGAAACACTTGCAACGGCGAAGTGAAGCAGCGTCGAGACTAATCCCTGGTGAGTTATCTCCGATTTTCTCTCGAGAGCCAAAAGAGAAAATGTGATTTAGGGTTCATCGATTTTGATTTAGGGCTATGAATGTTCTTTTCTTTTTCTTTTCCAATTTGTTTAACCTTTTAACTTAAACTAGGTGTTTTCCTGCACCAAGTGCAGAAATAAAAGTTTAAAATTTAAATTATATTTATAAATATTTTTTATAGTTTATAAATTTTATTATTTACTTATAATATTTAATGTAAATGTTTATTTAGTTATATGTAATAATTATATATAAATAATTTTTATTTACTAATACATAAATATATATTTAAAATTATAATCTTAGAAATATTTTTATCTATTTATTTTGGTCAAAATATATTAAAAAAATTCTATAAAATTAAGAGAATTTTTTTACGTATATAATTTTCAAAACGTAAAACTAATCGTATTTTTAAAATTTATAAATATTTTTTAAAAAACTAATAGAACTGAGATTTGAAAAAAGGGGAATTTTCAAAAATATCATTTTTCTTGTACCACTTTTCATTTTTACATTCATTAAAGAGACATTTTCAAAAATACCACTTTTTAAGGGGCAAATTTCTTAAAACTAATTAGAATCTTAAATTTTAAATTCCTAAACCCTACTCCCACCCTACACCACCCTTAACTCTAAACCCTAAGTCTTAGATTAATTAACCCAAGGGTTATAAGTATATTTTTTCTCTTAAAAAACAAGGGTAAAAGTGATTAAGGTATTTTTGAAAAGTGGTACAAGGAAAGTGGTATTTTTGACAATTTTCCAAAAAACAATTTAACTACATGAAATTTTGAAGAATTTTTAATCATAAAAATTATATAACTTTAAAAATAAAATTAAATAATATTTCAAAAATTATAAATTATTATTATATTTTTATTTTTATTATTATGTTAATTTTAATGATGATTTATTAGTTATTAGGTAATCGTAATAAACTTATCAAAAATGTAAATCAACATTAAATGTCTATGTCCATGTCACAATTTAATTCAAGCCATGCCATCATTGATGTCATCATTTTTCTTTCAAAATTAATATAGTGATGACCCATGGCAAATCACTTTTCAAATAATGTTTAGGGGATTCTATTTTTTAATAATTGATTGAATAAAAAAAATTGGATTGAGAATAGGATTTTAACTAAGTTTACACAAAATATTATACTATATTGACGATGTATGGTCAATTTATGGCATATGGACAATGTAGTTATTTTTTGTTCTATATTTACAAATTTCCATTTTATTTTTTACCAAGTTCTAATAATTTTATTTTTCATTTTGAATTTATCAGTTATATATGCACTTTTAATAAAACAATATCTTATAGTTTATTATTTTTACTCTAAACATTTTATATAAATCATTTAAAATAACTTTGAAAATTTATGTTGGTAACGCGGAGTGCAAAACCCTAGATATTATTTAACAAGTGATTTACTTACGTTTGTTCACAACAAGCAATCAAAGAAAAAAAATGATGACATGTACTACTAAAAACTATGACATGGAGCTACCTAATATGACATGACTTAGCACAATAATAACACAAAGTTCATTTACATAAATTCAAATATAATATAATGAGTATATAGTAATTAACATAATTAATAAACTATAAAACTATATAAATATTAGCAGAAGTTTATTATAAACTTACACACTAAACAAGTTAATAAAAAATGCATTAAAATATTCATTTTTATTATTACTTCATATCTTTAAATTGTTTCTAACGAGAACTCATCCGGATATGATAATTTTTTACATAGTATTACATTCTTTTACGTATATTTTCATGTTTAAATTGTGGGAAATTTTCAAAAATACCACTTTCCTTGTACCACTTTTCATTTTTATCTTCATTAAAGGGATATTTTCAAAAATATAACTTTTTTAAGGGGCAATTTTTTTAAAATTAATTAGAATCCTAAATTTTAAATTCCTAAACCCTACCCCCACACTACACCACCCCTTAACTCTAAACCCTAAGTCTTAGATTAATTAATCCAAGGGTTATAAGTGTGTTTTTTCCTCTTAAAAAACAAGGGTAAAAGTGATTAAGGTATTTTTGAAAAATGGTACAAGGAAAGTGGTATTTTTGACAATTTCCCTTAAATTGTTCTATATATATTTATGTTGATTTTTCAAAATATAGTATATAAATTATACTATAATTTACGCATAAGACATAAAACACGAGAATATATAAATTATCATATGTAATATAAAGTGCTTTATATTATAGCATTTATCCAATTTTAAAATCTACACATAAACTTTTCTACAAAAAAATATATGTTTCATACTTTCAAAAGTTAATATATTTTTCTAATAAAATCAAAGAATTTTATATTTCTTTTAAGAAATTATGTCATCATAATATTCGTTATAAATACTATAATATTTCTTTTAAAATTTATTTTGATATTAAAACTATTCTAACATATAACACACACACACATATATATATATATAATATATATATATATATATATATATATATTATTTACATTTTGACAACATTTTGGAGACATTTTATTAATCTATATATCATTATATCAAACTTGCAAAATTTTATAAATAATCGGAAAATCTCCCAAAAAAATACTAAAATAAGTTTTTTGACGAAAAAAACACACAAGGAAAAAATAATCAAAAGAGGTTCCATTAAAGAGATAAAATAATATCTTACCTTTACTTTATATATATATATATATTTTTTAGTATTTTTTAAAAAAAATGAAAGAAGGTTTTTCAGTTCGAACTTTTTATTTTGATTTTCTTTAAAAAAAATTATAAACTTTTTTAGAAATTTAATTTTAAAAGCCCAAAGTTTTTTTCGAAACTATTTTAAAATTAGGGAAATTGTCAAAAATACCACTTTCCTTGTACCACTTTTCAAAAATACCTTAATCACTTTTACTCTTGTTTTTTAAGAGTAAAAAACACACTTATAACCCTTGGGTTAATTAATCTAAAACTTAGGGTTTAGAGTTAATAGGTGGTGTAGGGTAGGGGTAGGGTTTAGGAATGTAAAATTTAGAATTCTAATTAATTTTACAAAAATTTACCTCTTAAAAAAGAGGTATTTTTGAAAATGTCTCTTTAATGAAGGTAAAAATGAAAAGTGGTACAACAAAGTTGGTAAACTTGCAATTCTCCCTTAAAATTACTATTTTAAATTGTATACCTTAATTTATTTATTTATTCTTAAATCACGAATCTCACTCGCAAAACTCCATCTCTCCAATATAAACCGTAAGGGTAGATTAGTTCTTTCTGTTAAACTATATAATCTAATCTCTCCTTAGTACATTTAAATTAATTAGTTATTACACAAAGAGTTGTAACTCTTCATGTTATGTCTTTTAGTGTGAAGAGGTGTGTCTCTTCATAATGATTTGATCTCTATATAAAGGTCAATCATTTGTTGTAAACAGATATCACAGAATCTCAATAATATCAAAGTATTTCCAGACAAGTAAAATAGAGTAGAAACTTTCTGGAATAAATCTGAAACATTTATCTTATTCTTTCTGTTGTACTCGTGTGTAACACATTGCGATCCGTGTGTAACACAAACGGTTGTAGAAGATTAACATATCCGTGTGTAACACACTGTGATATTTATGTAACTCAAGCGGTTACAAAAGATTAACATGGTATCAGAGCTTTACGGTTGAGAGGACCAAGAAGAAAGCACTAGGAAGAACGAAACATTGCGTGAAGAAAAGGCGGTTATAAGATTTTGGCATACGATTTATCGAAAGGACACGAAACGATGCAAAATCAAAAGATCCCCATATTCGATGGGGAGAAATACGACTTCTGGAGCATTAAGATGTCAACCATTTTCAAAACTAGAAAGTTATGGTCTGTGGTTGAAGAAGGCGTGGGAGCCCCACCAGCGCAAGTGGATGAGACCCCTGAAACCGCAAGGGCAAGGGCACTTAGAGAAGAAGCAATGGTGAACGATACTTTGGCTTTGCAAATTTTGCAAACTGCCGTATCGGATCATATCTTCTCACGGATTGCAGCATAAACAACATCTAAAGAGGCGTGGGATGCATTGAAGGCTGAGTATCAAGGTTCTCCTCAAGTTCGTTTGATTCGACTTCAAACGTTGCGAAGAGAATATGAAAATCTGAAAATGTATGAGAATGAAGACATTAAAGTTTTCACAGATAAGTTAGTTTCCTTGGAAAATCAGTTAACTTACCATGGTGAACAAAATACCGACATTCAACTCATACAAAAGATACTCATCTCTCTCCCAGCCAAGTTCGATAGTATAGTCAGTGTCTTGGAGCAAACAAGCGATTTGACTTCAACAACAATGGCAGAACTAATCGGGATTTTGAAAGCTCATGAAGCAAGATTGGCTGCAAGACAAGAGAGCACAAGTGAAGGAGCATTCGATGCTCGTGTTAAACAGAGAAACTCTGGTGTAACACAAGACAACTCAAAACGCCGTGGAGGCAAGAAGTGGTGTAGGTTCTGCAAGAAGAACAATCACTACGAGAGTGAGTGTATGAGGAAACAAAATAAGCATGATCCAGAGAAGGATCACAAGAGTAACAAGAAGTGTTACAATTGTGGCAAGTTAGGCCACTTTGAAAATCAGTGCTACTCAAAGAAAAAGGAGAGAGCACATGTAAGTCTTGAGGAAGAAGACTTGAATGAAGACCGTATGTTGTTCAGTGCGAGTGAAGCAACAACAACAATGGAAGATGTATGGTTAGTTGACAGTGGAGCAACTAATCATATGACAAAGGAGGAGAGTTACTTCTCCAGGCTTGATAAGAGTATCAAGGTTCCAATAAAGATTGGAAATGGAAGTATAGTCATGACAGCAGGTAAAGGAGATATTACCGTGATGACTAAAGGTGGCAAGAAGACCATCAGAAATCTGTTCTTGGTTCCTGGTTTGGCAAAAAATTTGTTGAGTGTTCCGCAAATTTTTTCAAGTGGCTACCGGGTGAAGTTCCAAGAGAAGAGATGCATCATAGATGATCCAAAAGGCAAGAGGATAATGAATATCCCAATGACTCACAAAAGCTATAGAATCAGGATGGGTACGGCTCAAGAGGAAGCCATGAGCGCAAGTGAGCAAGGCAAAATGGAGACATGGCACAAGAGACTTGGCCATATAGGCAACAAAAGGTTGCAACAAATGCAAGACAAAGACTTGGTAAAGGGATTGCCAAAGTTTAAAGTCATGAAGGAAGCATGTGAGGCGTGTAGACTTGGAAAGCAGTCACGCAAAAGCTTCCCAAAGGAATCTCAAACTAAGACAAGAGAAAAACTTGAGATTGTACATACGGATGTATGTGGGCCGATGCAGCACCAATCTATTGATGGAAGCCGGTATTTTTTGCTATTCTTAGATGACTATACTCACATGTGTTGGGTATATTTCATGAAGCAAAAATCAGAAACATTTTCAATGTTTAAGAAGTTCAAAGCAATGGTTGAGAAGCAATCGGGTTGTACCATCAAGACATTGAGATCAGATGGTGGTGGTGAGTTTACTTCACAAGAATTCAACCGGTTTTGTGAAGAAGAAGGAATCAACAAGCAAGTTACCTTGTCTTATTCACCACAACAAAATGGTGCAGCAGAGCGGATGAATAGAACCTTGGTGGAGATGGCTAGAACTATGATGGCAGAGCAAGACTTACCACTCAAGTTATGGGCAGAAGCGGTATACACAGCATCATACCTTCAAAACCGTCTACCATCAAAGGCAATAGAAGATGATGTTACTCCTACAGAGAAGTGGTGTGGACACAAACCTGATGTGTCACACATGAGAATGTTTGGTAGCATATGCTACATACATGTCCCGGATCAGAAGAGGAGGAAGTTAGATGTCAAGGCAAAACGTGGAGTCTTTATTGGTTACAGCAATCAATCCAAAGGCTATAGAGTTCTCACCCTAGAAAATGAGAAGATTGAAGTATCAAGAGATGTAGAGTTTGAAGAAAACAAGAAGTGGGATTGGAGAAGGCAAGAAGAAATCAAGAAGACAATAGAGTTGTCTATGGAAGATTCTCAATCACCTAAGGAACAAACTGAAGGTACTTCTAGTCCTGTTTTCATTCAATATAATGAAGATTCTGAGCCACCAAAGAAGTTCAAGTCCATGGTTGAGATCATGGAAAAGGCACCAAGAGTAGAGATTGAAGAAGCGGCTCAAGCAATAGAAGCTTGTCTTCATGCAAATGAAGAACCATATACTTATGATGAAGCGTGTGGTAGCAAGGAATGGAGAAAGGCGATGAATGAGTAAATAGCCATGATTGAGAAGAACAAGACATGGGAACTAGTGGACAAGCCAGAGAAGAAGAATGTGATAAGTGTGAAGTGGATCTACAAGATCAAAACCGATGCAAACGGTAATCACATCAAGCATAAGGTGCGGCTAGTTGCAAGAGGATTCTCTCAAGAATATGGTGTTGACTACCTTGAGACGTTTGCCCCGGTTTCAAGACATGATACAATAAGGGCCATACTTGCTTATGCGGCTCAAATGAAGTGGCGTTTGTATCAAATGGATGTAAAGTCAGCATTTCTCAATGGAGAACTAAAGGAAGAAGTGTATGTAACACAACCACCTGGGTATGTTACACAAGGAAAGAAACATAAGGTGTTGAGGCTACGCAAGGCTTTATATGGTTTAAAGCAAGCCCCAAGGGCATGGTATCGAAGGATAGATTCATACTTCATTCAAAACGGTTTTGAGAGGAGTATGAATGATGCAGCCTTATACATCATGAAGCAAGGAAGAGATGTGTTGATCGTGAGTCTATATGTGGATGATATAATCATCACTGGAAGTAATATTCAGATCATCAACACATTCAAGGAAAGTATGAAGAAAGAATTCGAGATGATGGATCTTGGATTGTTGAGTTACTTCCTTGGAATGGAAGTAATCCAAGACGATGGAGGCATATTTCTTTCACAAGAAAAATATGCAAACAAACTTGTTGATAAGTTTGGAATGAGAAACAGCAAGAGTGTAAGCACTCCACTTACACCACAAAAGAAAGGAGTTGAGGATGACAAAGAGTATGGAGATCCGACTAAGTATAGAAGCATTGTTGGAGGCCTTTTGTACTTGTGTGCAACACGACCTGATGTGATGTACGCAAGCGCCTATCTCTCCAGATACATGTCATCACCTCACATGAAGCACTACCAAGAAGCCAAAAGGGTGTTAAGGTATGTCAAGGGAACATCAAGCTTTGGAGTATTATTTACAAGTGTGAAAGAACCAAGACTTGTAGGCTACTCGGATAGCGATTGAGGTGGTTCCAAGGAAGACAAGAAAAGCACTTCAGGTTATGTGTTTACTCTTGGATCAGCCATGTTTTGTTGGTAATCAAGTAAGCAACAAACAGTGGCACAATCAACGGCTGAAGCGGAGTACATAGCCGTGTGTGCAGCAGCAAATCAAGCCATGTGGTTACAAAGACTATTTGAAGATTTTGGTCAGAAGTTTGAAGGAGGAGTTCCAATCTTATGTGACAACAAATCAGCAATAGCAATTAGAAAGAATCCAGTGCAACACAGGAGGACAAAGCACATAGAGATCAAGTACCATTTCGTGAGAGAAGATGAGCAAAAAGGAATCATTGAATTGGAGTATTGCAAAAGAGATGATCAACTCGCAGACATTCTCACAAAGGCATTGGGCGGTTCAAGGTTTGAAGATCTCAGAAAGCAGCTTGGAGTGAAGTCGAGATATGATTAAGGAGTAGTGTTAAACTATATAATATAATCTCTCCTTAGTACATTTAAATTAGTTAGTTATTACACAAAGAGTTGTAAC
The DNA here is from genome assembly GCA_905132765.1 of Moricandia arvensis. Lineage (NCBI taxonomy): Eukaryota > Viridiplantae > Streptophyta > Magnoliopsida > Brassicales > Brassicaceae > Moricandia > Moricandia arvensis. The sequence goes on along the minus strand of CAJHQP010001421.1, from coordinate 12,833 downwards.
TCTTCATGTTATGTCTTTTAATGTGAAGAGTTGTGTTTCTTCATAATGATTCGATCTCTATATAAAGGTCAATCATTTGTTGTAAACAGATATCACAGAATCTCAATAATATCAAAGTATTTCCAGACAAGTAAAACAGAGTAGAAACTTTCTGGAATAAATCTGAAACATCTATCTTATTCTTTTTGTCGTACTCGTGTGTAACACATTACGATCCGTGTGTAACGCATTGCGATCCGTGTGTAACACAAACGGTTGTAGAAGATTAACATATCCGTGTGTAACACACTGCAATATTTGTGTAACTCAAGCGGTTAAAAAAGATTAACACTTTCTAGAGATATATGTATATTTTTATCTCTTTAATGAAATATTTTGGTCGTTTTCACCGTTGTGAACTATATTTATGATAAACACTTTTTAAGTGATATTCTATGAAATTTCTCATAAATATTTATAATTTTGTGGATACTTGAATATTTAAAAATATGCTTAAACTTATTATTCAATGTAAGGATACGACTAATCAAATTTATAAATCACTAAAACTACAACTTAGTTAGAATAAATAATTCAATTGAAGGATTATCATTCGGTTTAGGAAATATGTTTTCATGATTTAAATATTTTATATAAAAAATATTAAAAATAATTTATAAATAAATAAATAATATAAACACTATTGTTTCATAATTTAAAAAAAATTAATGTTATTAGAAAAAGCTAATCTAGTTACAATCAAATTGAAAAAAAAATCAAAAATGATAATTTATAGATTTTAGAAAACTAATGAATTTAAAATTAATACAAATAAAAATTAATCTATATCACCTAGATATTATTTGAGAAGTGATTTTGCCATGTGTAATCACTACATTTATTTTGAAAGAAAAATGATGGCATGGCTTAGTATAAAATATGATATGGTTATCACTTTATTATGACATGTACAATATCATTAATAAATTTTACATTTTTGGTAATCATGTCAATTATGATTTTTACATTTTTGCTAATATTCTAAAAATATAAGAATAACTTATGTGTATTATCATTAGTAATTTTTTATTAATAACATGTTTATAAATATAAAAAAAAAGAGTTTCACATAAACATTAGAATCTAAAAAAACGATAATTATATTTCTATCATAAATAATTAGTTTTTGAGTTGTAGTTTAATTCTATGTCTTTTTCAAATTATTGATTATTACTTGTATAATCTATATAAAATATATTCATTCAGCGGATGTTACTCGATTCACTGAATTAATTAGTAAATGAGTTAGTATTACTTCAGTTTAGTTTATAAAATAATTTATAATTTATAATAAATTTAACTAAATCTGTAAAAATATAAATTAAAACTTGCTAAACTAAATAAAAATATAAAATAATTATCTTAATTTTTTATACTGATAAAGTTAAAATATAAAAATATTACTAATATATATATTAAATTTAAAATATAATAAATTGATATAATTTTTTATAAATTTATTATGGCATCTACTCCTAGTTTAATTATATGAATCTTTCTAACATCCTCGTTGATATACAGGCAATAGCAAGAGATTTTCATTTATTATTTCATTAGCTTTTTTTGGAGAAAATATTACATTAGCTTTTTTTTGGAGCAAATATTACATTAGCTTTTTTTTGGAGCAAATATTACATTAGATTTATTCCTAGGGCTTGATTAGTTATCAAGGAGTTCACACTTGGAGAACTCAGATCCTCTGTCTCACATTCTTTTTTTTTTTTTGCCGTTGACGTTAATTTCATTACACTTTATGTCATTATGATACAGGAAAAGGAGAGATGGCACTTAGATGGACCATGTCAGCAAAAAAAAAATTATAAAGCGTTGAAGTAAAGCTTAGGAAAATCATCGAAAATATCTGAATGTTTGTTAGAATTCTTCTTCATATTTTTTCTGTGGTTACAATGAGTTTTTTGGTAATCTTCTAGGAAAATCACCTCATTATTGTTCTAGAAATGTTTTTATGCTAAGCTCTTCACACCTTAAGAGTTGATTCGGTGTTTTAGCAACATCTAATCAAGGTTACTATTTTTTTTCCATTACAGTTTTAACAATGTGATACAACAACATCTAGTACATTGGCGCCAACCTAATCTTGACATTTAAGAATATTTTATTTTCTTATATGTTTTACTTATATTTCCTTTTTCTTATGTATTTTATAATTCCTTTTGCTATTGGGATTTAGATTTTAATGACGGTCTGAAGAGTCCTATATAAGAAACAATCTTAGCACTTATGTAGACACTTTTGATTTATAAAACAAAGTTATTGCTTATTTCCTTGAAATATTTGATTCAATTCATAAGAAGAAGTTGGTCCTAAGAAGCTATCGAAAGAAACTCTTGATCGATCCAAGAAAAGGTCTCAACGAACCCTCAAGTTCTCGATCGACCGTTCACCCTAAATCGTACGCTACGCCACAGTGGTATCAGAGCCACTCATCCTCAGAGATAGTGGTGGTGTTGATCAGAATATATGGGAGATTATATCAGACCTGTAAGATTCTCGCTGGAATCAATGGCAAACACTAGTTTGTTGCTGACAGAAACGGATCGTTGGGATGCATTGGACGCTCGACAAGCCAACATTGCCAAATAGCTTTCCGAGTACGATAAGACAATGGCGGACATATTGGATTTTATTCGATCTTTCCAGTGCAATGGGAGGGGCGATGTATCAGATTTGATTGTGAAGATGGAGTCGGCTGATTCAATTGCAGAGACAGATTCAGAACTGAAAGTTGAGTTGGAGTCAGTTCCAGCGATTCACATTCGAGATGAAGGTGATTCAACTATCAAGATGGAATCGAATGATTTGATTCTTGATATATATGTGAATTGAGAGGTTGAGTCATTAGAAGTAGCTTCAGTTCTTGAGAAAGACTGTGGTAACACATACGAGATGCTACAACAAGATTCAGAGCAGATTGAATCGCTAGGAAATGAGGTACCAATCTCTCTTTTGGAACCAAGCCATAAGATAGGTGATATGCAGTCTGCTTTGCTTGAGAACAGTAGCTCACAGCTTCTATGCAATGATTCACGTAATGATCATAGACTTGGTGTGTTCATTGCTCCGAAATTCATACATTTTAGATGTAGATGAGGTGGGAGACTTGATTCAAAACTCAGTAGAGTCAGTTGATCTTATCGCAACTAACTGTTTGATCAAATAAGTTTAAGAGGAGAGAATCAACAGAAGATCGTCAGTAAAATACTAAAGACATGGAAATTTAAGTTCAAAAGAAAGGAGTTGACAGGAAACAGACCACAACTTAACCATAATAATCTCGTGGAATCAGTGTTATTAAGTATCACATGGCAGCATTGGAGAATGGAAAATGTCTTGATGGGAAAGAGACTCTCAAGTCTATCTATTTGTATCAGAGTGTGGGAACCTGGTGGTGCTTTGACTGCGATAGCGGAGTGGAATGGATTGGAGATGTGTCATAATTATGGTTGGCTGATGAGAGTGATAGGTGTTGGTGATTTCAAGTTTGTCAAGAACCAGAATGCACTTTTGCTATCTGTTGTGGGTGTGATGAACCTTTCTGGCCACGAAGTGCTAGAGATGCAGGAATAGTTTTATAAAACATGGAAGTATAAGTACAAGAAGAGAGAGCACAAGGAATGTTCCAAGAATGGGCTCGTTTTATTTTCAGAATTTGGAGTGGCAATATATGATTTTGGAACAGACAGTCAATTGTGCTATTTCAGTGAACGTCTCATATTCATGCCAGCTAGAGAATGTACATTTTTACATCAAGAAACTTTTGAGGAGTCTAAGGAGATAGAGCAGTCACTTCAAGAAGATATTTCTAGTGAAGACACAAGAGAAGGAAAGGCTAATGGTCTCTGTTTTTTTCAGGAAAAGGAGTATATTTAGAGCAAGGGGTTTTCTGTGTTGGAAGTTGGGGACAGCTGGCGCAAGATGACATAGAGGAAGAAGAGTTCCATGATAAGCAACCTAACGTGATTTGATCAGATGGATAGCATGGGCTTGGAGGTTCTAACTACTGGATCTCCAAGGTCAAGGTCGTGGAGATACATACTCAGCATTTGCTCCTTAGAGATGACATGCATTACCTTGCTGTAGAGGAAGTTTACCGGGAGAATACTGAGGCTTTCGTCATTACTGAACTCAAGCTATATCTAAGGGATGAATTACACTCTGTTTTTGGCAGTGAATTTGAGATTGCTAAGGAAGATGACCTCCCTTCCAGTTTCATTATTCCAGATGTGGAAATCATAATAGGGTAGATAACAACAACCTCTGAAAAAGAAAATATACATGACTTGGTTGAGAAAGTGCAGTTGGAAGGAAGAGAAATGCAGAAAAAACAAGACAACAGAAACTCCTCAAATCTTGGAGATTCAAATTCAATAACATTGCAGCATCATGATACAACAAAAAGAGGAATGATATGGTTCATGCATGTTGCTTTAACATCTTCAAAGTCTCTCACGCTCCAGTACAAAACAATGGGAAGGAGAAGTCAGTTGCTATCTTTGCCTGATTGGTGGGAATGTCGACAACACTCTTCTGTTATGTGGCACCAGTGGAGAGCCAAAACAAGTCATGAAATTGTTTTGTGATGCCTGCACCAGAGAGTTGCAGGAGAGGACCTTCTCGTTGCTGATCACAGTTGCAGGTTTCATGTCTGAACAGCATTGAAGATGTGAAGAACAAGCATTAACTTTGTGGTCAAAGTTTCTCAAACATAAGAGATTTGATATAGGAAAAGAAGAGATGCCACGTAGATGGACCACTTTAGAAAAAAGAGATTTATAAAGCATTGAAGTCAAGCATAGGGAAATCATCGAAAACATATGAAGGTTTGTTAAAATTTTCTTCATCTTTTCTTTGTGGTTACAATGATTTTCTTGGCAATCTTCTAGGAAAATCTCATCATTGTTGTTCTAGAGCTTTTTCTTATGTGAAGCTCTTCACACCTTGAGAGTTGACTCGGTGTTTTAGGAACATCTAATCAAGGTTACTATTCATCTTCTTTTTCATTACGCTTTACCGTAACACATTAAGGAAACATCAAATTGTACAACCATCCACTAGAATAAAACCCTCATAGAACAGAGCAGGCTTGTAATAAAAACATAGACCAGACAAGTTCATGATATACTGCCTCTTTACACAGAAAACAGCCCCAAAATACCCTCTGCAACTCATCCCTTCCAAAAAGACAATTAGAAGAACCTACTTTCATTAACAAAGAACACAAAAAAAGCATTGGGAATGACCTGATGCAATGTATGATTGTGTCAGTCCCTTTCTTGTAACACTTTGACCAATGAAAGTAGCTCCTCTGTTAGCTTCTCTCAGTACTGTCAACTATGAGAAGTCTCTATTCCCAACCAGTTTTCTCTCAATTTCCGACACATAGAAGAGAAACGATGGCTCCTCATGCTTATGGAAGTGATAGGGCACCAAAGAAGTCATCTAATTCACTTGAAAAGGTTACATTTGAAATATGTTGCCTCCTCATACTTTCCACTGCCCATTTTAAAACCTCAAACTTAGCCTCTTCTCTGTTCTGGATCCTCGAGAAGGCCCTTCTGGGGTGCCACAACACAACACCGCTCTCGTTCCTTAGAACCCATGCTCCTCCTACTAGCTTCTGCCTCTTACGCCAATCAAACCCCACATTACACATGACACAATCTGTCTTAGGAGGTTCCCACTTACATCTTCTCAGGCATTGAAGTGTTTGCTCCGAAGCAGACCATTCTTTTTCTATATTTTTCTCCATGAACCATTCCTTAGCTTCATTTAGTGACTTCTGCACAAAATCCATGAGATTTAAACATACATTTAGCTTTAAAGATCATTTCATTTCTTCTTTTCCAAAGGTTCCAAGGCCAACATATTGAGTTCTCCAAGTTTCGGTACCTCCCCTTTTGAAAGTTAAGGAGAAAGTTGAAGTTTGAAAAGACAGATACCTCATAGAAACCTCCTGATGGGTTAGGGACTGATGATATTGCCCAAACCTGCCTCACCACCATACACTCAAATAAGATGTGATTGATTGATTCAGTCTCCATCCCACAGGTTTGACATCTACCATCCACTCTCATTTCTTTGGATATTATCAGTTCAGCCACCGCGAGAGCAATATTAAGAGCTTTCCATAGGAAAAATTTAATCTTGGTAGCCGTTTGAATCTTCCGGACTTCCTTTTTTAAACTGTAAAGCAAGTGAAATTCAAAGGCTTCAGGATTGTTAGCTTTAAACTCTGCAAGTCTATGCCAACCAATAGGCTGACTTAACCAAGATTTTCCCACTTTTGTAGTATTTCCAAGAAAAGGAATTATATCTATTGATAACCGATTGGTTATGGGTAATGATCTCCACATCACCTGGGACAAAAATTCTCACTGAGTCTTTGTTGATTCTATCTTCTTGAAATTCCATCAATAAGATAGTTAGCCATCAGGTTGACATAAAGGTGTAGTTCTTTATCCATGGCGCTCTAAGCCCTTCTATAGGATCATCCACCCATTTATCTAATCGTACCCTAGTTTTCCTCTTATTGCCAACTATGTGTTTTGAACCCATCTGTAACAAGTCTCTTCCATAAAGAAGACTTCTCCACACATAAGAGGGCCTAGCTCCCATCGGTGCAGATAAAAATTCATCACCTTCAAAGTAGATGCTTTTGAGGAATCTCGAGAGAAGGAAATTAGGTCAAGTCAGTAGTTTCCCTGCTTGTTTAGCCAACAAGGCTTGGTTAAAACACTCCAAATATTTGAGCCCTCAAACCTCATATAGCCTTTGGAAGGCACATTCTATCCCAGGCAATCTAGTGATTCTTTCTCTTATGCACATCAGTTCCCACCAATAATTTTCAATTAAGCTCAAAAGTTTTGATAACAGAGTTTTACGCAAGCGAAAGCAGCTTAGGGGAAACATAGGGATGGCTCCAGCCGCTGATTTCAATAAGATCTCTTTGCCTCCTTGAAATAAATGTTGCAAGTACCACACCTCGAGCCTTCCTTGGGTTTTATATTTTAAGTATGACAGCAATTCAACTTTTGATCCAAAGAAACACTCATACATGCCCAAATACTTGCTGGCTCCTCCTTTATTAACAATGCGTAATATATCTCTCACTTGCAGTTTGGTCTCCTTACTAACTTTATCTCCACAAGAGATGGAGGATTTGAACACATTAATACTCTGACCAGTTGGCGTAGAACTCAAGGATCCGATCTAGAACCGTTGCCTGATCATGATTGGCTTCGCATAAAAACATTGTCGTCAGCAAAGAGGAAATGGTGGATTGTTGGGTCCTCCTCTCGAAATTTCATCCCATTTAAGAGACCATTCCACTCAACCACATTCAGAAAGTGCGTAAGGCCTTCAGTGCACATAAAAATAAGAGCGGAGAGAGAGGATCCCCCTGTCTTAAACCTCGTTGTGGAGTTATCAGGCCGAATGGTTGGTCATTTATCAATACCGCAAAGGTAGTCAATGTCACACACATCATAATCCATCGAACCCACTGCGGAAAGAATCCTAAAGCAATTAAAAGAGACCTCACATATCTCCATTCCATTCGATCATATGCTATAGATATATCTGTTCTTACTGCCATGATTTCTTGCGATATATCCCAATGAACTTTGAGCGCATGTACTGCTTTATGAGCAATCAATATGTTGTAGGGTATCATTCTATCAGCGAAAAATGCCGACTGATTAACTGAAAAAATGTTGTTCAAATATGGTTGAAGCCTTCTCGCCAATATCTTAGATACTAATTTATACATAACCGAGCACAAGCTGATAGGCCGCAAGTCTATCATCTGCTCAGGATTCAGAATCTTAGGCAGGAGGCAGATATATGTGAAGTTCCATTCCTTAGGTATGATATTGAGTTCAAACACCTCTTGGATTTCATATGTCACCTAGTCTCCAAGTATATCCCAGAATTTTAGGAAGAAAGCACATGTCATGCCGTCATGAACCCGGATCACTTATGCATTGATTAAGAAGGTGGCATCCTGAACTTCTTCCTTGGATACACACTTTGACAGGTTAGCATTCATAGTCGTTGAGATCCTAGGTGTGAAATCTTAAAACACTGAATCATTGGAGTTTAGGTTGGAGGACTTGAAGAGTTCATACAAATAATCAATTTCAACCTCAGCCTTCGCTCCATCAGACCATTGGTCTATCCCGTTCTTGAATTTCAGCTTCGATATGTGATATTTTGATCTTTTCACTTTAACATATCCATGAAAGAACTTAGAACTTCTACCTCGAAACACCAACCATTTATCTTTGCTTTTTGTTTCCTAAACATGTTCTCCTCCTTGTAAGCTCTTACAAGTTCTCCTCGAATCACTTCAATAATGTGTCTACACGGATATGGTTTAGATTGGAACCATTCCAGCCTTTCTTGGAGTTTGGTAATTTTATCTTTAGTGTTGACTGATTTCCTCCATTTTCCAATGACTCAAAGACAGACTACAACTCCTCATTCTATTTGAAACTTTGACATTTTGATTCTGTCCACCACCTCGCCAAGCAATTCCAATTTCCTTTTTAACATCCGTCTGGATGAGGATTATTTTATCAAATCTAAATTTAACTTCAAAACATCCTAGGACATCATAAAAATTAACCCATAACGGTATGTGATCAAAGCCTCTCTTCTCCAGAAAGGTTTTGTTGGCTCCTTGAAATAAGTTAGACCATGCTTTGTTACCAAAACTCTGGTCGGTCTAGACAGCACTAGGTCCACTTCTTCCCTCGCCTCCCTCCCCAAGTGAGTTTGTTTCCTCTACTACTTAATTCTTCCATATTACATTCATTGAGCATGTCCGCAAAAGGTTGAAATGAAGCTTTTGATTTTCTCAAACCCCATGTATTTTCTTAATTGTTCAAGATTTCATTGAAATGGCCTATGGGGCTCCAAGGTTCTTTCCAAAGATAGGATATCCTACTTATATTTTCCCAAACACTACTGCGACATTTACTTCCAGTTCACCATATATACAAGATAGGAAGAAGGTAAAATCTCCAAACTGCACCAAACAATCAACAGTGTTTTTATCCGCCCGCGTAATATCCACTCTAAAGTTTTTCTTCCAAACAACAGCAGCCACCACTTAAAACCACCGGATTCATAGTGTAGACTCTAACATAACCCAACTAAAATTGAAGATATATCAATACATTTGTACAATGTTTCGTTTCCATCAAGAACAATATCTCCGAGAATTGGTTTTGATGCGCATCTCCCGAAGACATTAAATTGTCAAGCCTTGAGGCCGCCCCAGGAGAAAATTCCAGCTCATAGCATCATAAGTGGGATCACTCTACGCTTGCAGCTTCCTCCCAACATTTATGGCATAAGGCATTAGTTTTTTCGAGTTGACATTCAAGTCAAATTTGTTATGCTTCACTTCTTTGTCCCCATAATCAAACACAACACCCTTCCCTTTGTTAATATCTGGAATGACGACATGCATAACTTCTAGATGAAGGATGGTTCTTTGAGTGGCCAGATTCAATTATGCTTCTCTAATGAACTTTTTAACTTTTTCAACTCTGATTGCTTTATCTTCTCTTGTCACAGAAAATACGTATTTTCTCTTTTTATCAAGAACCTCCTTCGCTATCTTTAACCTGCCAGTCGCAGGGTTAATCCCAAGTTGAGATCATCCAACACTATAAACAAAGGATCATCCTAAGTTTGCACACCAGCCTCCTTTCCCTTTTCAAAGATGATTATGTTTCTTCTAGCTTGAGCTTCATCATGACGTTTCTTTATTATAAGTGGAGACAAAATCTTCTCATGATTCAGCCTTTGACAACAGAAGCAGCGTTTTTGAGCTTTTTCATAATTGAAATGGACTTTTGCTTTTCCTTCCCTTCAGATTTATAACTTTGGAAATTCTCAGTGGGTTCACTTCATTGAACAGTACCTGAACTCGAACAAATTCCTAAGTCATAGGTTTAGTTGGGGTCGAAAACCACCACATTTGTCTTCTCTATCAAGTCTAGCAATCCTGTGAGAGCCTCGCTTGTGTAACAGTTTACCAGAATCTTACTAATTTGAATCCAAAATAGAATATATTGTAAGTAATCATCAAGGGGGTTCTCTACCCACTTTTCCAAAACAATCGCCCACTCATTATAGGTCTGAACATCCTTCTCAAGCATATCCAGCAAATTATATTCATTTTTAAAAATGAATTGGAATCTTTTTTGGGAGAGCGCTACTCCTCTCACTCTTTTTTTTTTGTCATTTTTTGGCATCGTAAATATTAATCTTAACATTTTTAACATTTTGAAAACATAAACTCAAAACATTCTCTAGTGCCAAACTAAAACCTGGAAGCCCCAACATCGTAAATGGTGCATCTTCTTCATCCAGAGATAGATGGCTATTCCACAACAACCGACATCCTTAAAATCTCTTAAACCTCTCACAACTCTGAAGCGAATTCAGTACCCAATTACCCTATCTTCAAAGCTCATAAACAAGTGGATAAGAAACACCTACGGAGGAGTGAACATAGAGCAAGATAAGGTAATAAAATACAATTTAATTGAAGACTGGCTAAAAATGTGGGATAACCATTTTTTTCTTCTAAAAGCAACCGGATACGCTGGCTTCCAACACAACACAAGCCCACTTGGGGTTCAGAGAGAATTTTCTCGCTCAACTTTCTCGCTCAACTTTCTCGCTCTAAACTTCTTCCGCAGACAAACACATTCATTGCCTCTGCCTCACATTCTTATGTATTTTAATGAGACACTTTGAGATTAAAAGGATACTTGAAAAGAGAAAAACACTTTATTTTATATATGTCATAACAAGCACTTGATACTATATAATTAGAAGAGAAGAGAAGCACAGAACAAAATGAGCAACACGTGCGAACATATATTACAAATTTACCATTGAATCTCTAAAAGCTAGCCTTCCTGAGAGACGTGAATTTAACGGAGCTTCCCAACGGCGATGAACCAACTTCAATGTCAAAGGAATCATACCTCCGGAAAATCTCAATCAAAAACAACCTCGTCACCAAAACAACAAAGTCCTTACCGGCGCACTGTTTATTCCCCACTGTCGGATTCTCTGTCTGCGGACCATTCGACCACACCACATGCTGCAACAGCCTCTCTCCTTCCTCACCGAGAAATCTCTCCGGCACAAACTCCTCCGCTCGATCGAATATCTTGGGATCCCTAGTCGCTAGCGGTTGATATCCGTACAGCATTTCTCCAGCCTTGACTCTAAACGCCGCGTCGTGGCTCTCTATCACGAAATCCTTCTTAGCACGAGCATATTGCGCCGGAACAGGCGGCTCGAAGCGGAGACACTCAAAAACGACTGATTTGGTGAGCTCCATCTGCTCAATCCCTCCCATCGTGAGCTCTCCGCCGTTGGATTTAATCACCGATCTTATTTCCTCCGCTAATTGGATCTGGAGTTTGGTACCTGCCCGCCCGACCCGTTTAACCAGATTCGAGAACAGAATCTTCATCCCTCCCCACGTGTTGAAACACGTGGCGAAGAGAAGGTTGTGAGCAGCTTCCTCCCGCGAGATACCCAATTTCTCAGCCTCAACGAGAATCTCGCCGGATGATTCGAGGAAGAACTCGTAGAGTCTCTGGTAATCAGACTTGACTAACCATGAAGGTAATCGGAAAGTATGGAGAAGAGGATCTTCTATGATTGCCGGTAGGCCTAGAGTCAATAAAGGATGGAGATTGAAGAAGACCCATTTCGTAATCAGACTCGGCGCATCTGATCCAAGCTTTGTATCAGCTGGATTCTTCCCGTACATAGCTCGAGCCAAGAAATTGAAAGCTGCTGCGTCACCAGGACTAGCAAAATCTGCTTTACCATTAACGGCCAGCTCTTTCTCAATCGAATCGAAAAGTTCAGAGTAGGTAGCTTTAAACTCAGGGAAGATTCGGTTTCGAGAGGATTTGAGTAGATGGAAGAGTAAAGATTTGAGCTTTGCGTGATTCGGCTCCGATGGATCGAGATAGGATAAGATACGGTAGCCTCCCGTTAGCTCCGTCGAGGGCATGTAAGTTCCGGTGAAGAGATCTTTCTTCTCCACCTTATCAACATCGAACAAAACCGGGAAGCTTTTTCCGTCCAGTAATGCAACGACTTGTGGATTGTCGGCTATGAAACCTCCGGGTGGCATATTGACTCGAAACACTGTCGAGTTGTATTTACGGATTCTTGATTTGAAGAACTCCTCGGGTTGTTGCTTGTGGAAGTAATCGTTACGGTCTTTTAGTGGACCTATAATTGGTAGACCGTAGCTTCCCGGGATGTTTCGGATCGGTAGATCTTTGGATCCGGATCCCGTGCGGGTCGCCACGGCTAGATCAGGAGGAGTCTCTGACGTTGAGGCTTTGATCGGAAGCGATAAACCTCGAGTTGTGCAGAGTTTTAAAGGGGCTGATTGACCGGTGGTTGGTTGGTAGATCCGAGCGTGTAGAGAAATGGGGAAAGGAGTTGAAGCAGAGGCCATTTTTGTGTGTTTGAGTACTGATTGGATTTTGCTTGAGGTATAGAAACAGTGGCGACTAGAATGTGTTATTTATAAAGAAATGAGATCTATTGGTAAGATTCTTTTTTTTTTTCCGGAAAAAGTAGATGACTTCTATTGTCTATTGGAGTCTCTGACCACCGGCCGAGCTGGTATTTTCAAATAGCCACGTGTTTTGACTGCGTTTCCATTTATAAAAGTTGTTCCTTCCTTTATTTCCGTCCAACTTAAATAATTTATTTGT